>JAOSBN010000006.1:7043873-7085066 GCA_027563595.1 Erythroxylum suave | reverse complement strand
TATATCTGTCCTATCTCTTTTAGTATTTTGCTTAACTACATTTTTTATATTGCTTCATTGCATATATTGCTTTATACCTTGTAAATAATAGTGTTATATCTGTCCTATCTCTTTTAGTATTTTGCTTAACTACATTTTTTATATTGCTTCATTGCATATATTGCTTTATACTTGCTTTGCAAAACTTTTAATTCGTATTTACTTTTACATAAACAAATAGTGTGCAAGAGGTATATAGATATGGAGAATAGATTTGTTAGTGTCAAAATTTTCAAGATTATTTCTTTTCAGTGTCATACCTTTTTTTAATTAAGTGATTAACTTTTCAAAACTCGTTCTACTAAAGTCAAGACGTTAACTTTGTGAAGTGATGTGGTTAACAAAGTCACTTTTTTGCTGTCATTTGAACATCTATGTGGCAATATATTACACAAGTGGATATCATGTAGACTGACTCATAATTTAACTTAACCCATAAACCATAACTCATAACCCTCTTTCCCTATAATCTAATCTACTAATGTTATTGCATCATCTTTCATCTTAGTTTAACCGTCCACTGCCTAAATGTTTGAAAGCTCCGTAGACAACCCTGAGTATTGGTTAATTTCAAATTTTAAAGAGAAATTAGCAGTAGATTACACAGATCGTCTAAAACCCAGTGTTTTTGGGTTGGTCTATTAGAAGTGTGTAAATTGGATCAGATTTCCAAGCTATTCTAAGCCATCCTATGAGCTTAGAGTTAGTTTGACTTATAGTAATCTTTAAACATCTCCTAAGAATTCAAGAAAATCAATATTCTGCTCATCTAAGAATATTATTTAGCACAATAAAGGAGCTAAAGGTGGATGGCAAATCAACAATGACAGTTTGACTCCAAAGTGATGCTTTTAAATTTTGGGAAAGTGGATCATGGGTTATAAATTATAGGTTTATGAGTTATGGGTTATGTGTTAAGCTAAATTATGTGTCAATCTACATTGCCACATAAATATCCAAATGTCTATTTAAAAGTGACTTTGTTAACTACATTACCAAAGTAAAGTTAATGTTTTGACTAGAGTATAACAAAATTTGAAAAGTTAATCACTTAATTGAAAATTTTAAAAGGTTTGACATTGAAATGAAAAAAAACTTAAAAAGATTTGATATTGACGAATTTGTTATCCCTTGTTATTATCAATATCATTTTTTTAATTTAACACCAATATATATATATTCTTGTCACACTGCATAATTTCTTTCAATTTTAAATTACTGTAAAATGAAATGAAAAGTTAATTAAAACAATTACTAAAGAATAATACCTCAAATATGTACAATAGAGACATTAAACAATAATTGTTAATTAATATATCTTAAAATAAATTTAATAAAGGAATGGATAGAAGAGAGCTTGAACTTTATAATGAATGATCTCTTCTTTTGTTAGAAGAGTTGAGTCCACCTTCTATTTTCCTTCTAATAAGTGGAGATTTAACTACTATAATCATTTTATAAGACATCACAAATAATTCATATAACTAACTCTTGAAGATTATTAAATAAGTTTAATTATTGTTTTTATAAGAAGGTATATACTAATTCAATCAATCTAATCACGACTCCTAAATCCTATTACTTATTTCTCTTCTCTCTTTTTATCTATAATTATTCATATTTATGATTCAACTAGTCTAAACGTAAAAAGTTAAAGTCAAAATATTAAAAAAATTTGAAGTTAGTAACCGTTATCACAACTATCAATCATTCAAAGGATTGATTGATTGGATTCTAATGTAGTCACCAGCCTAAGCTCCTTTTTTGTGTTTATCTCTAAAAAAACTATTTTAACTATAGGAACCAAAATGATTTGCAATTAATAATCATCAGTAGTAGTAATCATTATTAAGTAATTAAACTTTTAGCTTTTAGAATTATGTTAATATAATTTTTGTATCATTTAGAAGATTAATAGCTACTATTGACATTCCACTAAATTACCAACCACACTTTTTCCTTAACCAAATTGATTATTCTAACGCTTCCAATAATTTCATTTAGACTTCACAAATACTTGAATTTGTTCACTATAGATAGATGGTAATAATAAAAACTAAATTGATTTGAGTTTAAATATTTTTAATAATGTTTATTTTAACTTTACTTAGAAGCTAATTAAAAATTTTATTATCATCAAAATATAAATTATAAGCTTCTTGATTTAACATGTCCTTACGTTTCATATCTAATAACGTAAACTCGAGTACAAGTTCTCTCATTGTAATCTTGTCAAATATTCTACCTCCAATGCACTCTTGCCACTATTGACTATTAATTATCTTTTTAATAATTCAACTTATCATCCTCTTGTCAATTATGTCATCCTCACTATCAACTATTCTTGTCATCCAATTGTTGAACACTCGATTATCACTAAAGTTCAATCTTTTGCACCTATTCATCTCTATAACATTATTATTGATTATCCTTTTTTTCTAATTTGCTTCAGTAGTTAGGATTTCTTTATTTGGATAAGGATTATAATAAGAATAAAATTTAGAGATTTAAATTTATAATTATATTTTCATCAAATTTAGATTCTAAAAGATAAACTATAATACATGGTATCAAAGCCATACATGGTATCAAAGCCATCTACCCTCTAAATAGAAAGAAAAAAATATCATGCATGATGAAATACTAAGTGATACCAGATCGAAATTTCAATATTGAAACTTAACTTGAGACCAGAGGTATAAATCACCAATAACAATGGCAACTTAGAAGCATTCATTCTTTCAACCATAGGTTATATGTTAAGTAGCTAAAATTTTTTGCAATGAGACCAATTTGTGATGTTCATATGTGGCATAGGAAAAAGGCACTCACCTCTCATACACAACTCAAACACCAGAAAAGGATTATCAAAATTTATAATATGACTAGAAAAATATAATATGGTTGTGTCCTAGCTAATAAATACCATTAAAAAATTTGAATAAAATTCATATTTGTTGATTTGAAAAGAGATATAAGTTGCATCTAAAAAGAAACACTCAGATGATCAAAAAATAGTAGAGTTATTTAAGATCAAAAGTGTACTTCATAAACTACAAGAAGAAGAAATATTTCACTTAATACTACAATAATCTAACATTGTACTAGTAGTAATTAGATCCCCTTTAAGAACTTGAGGGAATGGTCCAAAAGATAGTATGAGATGTAGAAAGATTATAAGAAAGAGCAAATATTCAAATTTTTATTGGGCTTAAACAAAAACATGGACGAAGTAAAAAGGAGGATTCTAAGCAATTAGCCTCTTCCAAATATTTAAGAAGCTTTTTAAAAGATTCAAATAGAAGAAATTTGAAAAAATATATAAAGAACTTAAAATATAAATTCTAAAATTGAGAGTTCGTTACGTTTTGCTAGAGGAGTTACTTCTCTACCAGTTAGCCAACATGTAAATGTTGACAGATAAAAAGCTCATACTGGGATCATTAAAAGAAACCTGGACATACACAAAACACATACTAGAAAATACATGGGAAACCAACATATCTAAAGCTGATTTGTTAAAGTTATGTAATAAACTAAAGATGAAAACTGATCGAGCAATATGTTAAATTGGTCCTTTCACCAAAGAATAGCCAATCTAATGACAATCCAAAGGGTTAAATATTTCATGGCTTTAAATTCTAAAATCCTAGGAATCAATCCTTGGATTGTAGATTTTAAAGCATTTGGTCATATGATAGGAGATGCATCTCTCTTTCGAGCTTATATGACTTATTCGAAAAACTATAAGGTTCACAACTAATGGAACACTTTCAACATTAATCGAAATTGTTTTGGTAAAAATAGCACATGAATTGACTCTAAAATTTGTCTTGTGCATGCCAAACTTATCCTTTATTAGTAAATTAACTCTTAATCAAAATTTTGTTGCTGTATATTTTTCCCACGTTTTGAAGTTTAGGATTTTAGCATGGAGAATATGATTATCAATGCTAAAGAATACATAAGGTTTTATCAGCCCTGCCAAGCCAATTTAATATAGGGTCATTTTCCAAATTACTTAATGAAAGTACAATCATGTTGTGGCATTTGAGATTAAGCCATGCTACCAACGTCCGTATCTTTAATTGCTCGCTAAAGAAACTTATCATAATTTTAATATTAGTATGTCAATATTCTAACAGCTTAGTAACTTATTTCCTTCTCATAATTATATATCATCAAAACCATTTGTAATAACAGTTAATGATGTTTAAAGTCCTTTTAAAGTCAAATATATCTTTAGTTCTAAATGGTTTGTTTCTTTTACTAACTTCCGTAGTAGAATCATATAACTATTTATTAAGAAAAAAATTCTAAGGTTGGGTCTAAGTTTATAATTTTAGCTACTAGTTAGTGATTCTTTTATTTGTCCTGTGTCAAAAAATGGAATGTAAGAAACTAAGAATCACTCTCTTTGAAGAAAGCATCATACCTTCTAATTGAAAACTCAAGTTGATAGAAAATTTTCAAATTGCTTATTCTTGATGAAGAATTGAAAACACACATATGTATATACTTTTTATAACGCTTATTATGGTAGGAAAAGTGTTCTCAATTTATATCCCATTATAATATAAATTTTATAAGTCCTAAACAACTCAAATAATATATTTAAAATAGAATAACATATTTAACTTATTACTACTTTCTATCCAATAAGAAATCCTAATATTATCTATCTTTCAGCCATTAACTTTGATGTAAACTCAATTCTTAATCCTTATTCTACCAAACTAAGGCTTGTAGATGACTAATTTGCATACTTTATGCTCTTTTACATCAATTCTCCCTTACTTATCTGAAGTCATAGTCATCCGCAACGTAATACGTGACAAGTACTGATCATAAAAGTCTAGACTCAACTTCTGAAAATCTGATTCTAGAATCCAAGTATTGTAAAAAATAGGTCTATCTTTCCACTTGACAAGAAATTATCGATATCCTTCATCTCTTGTGACTGCAATTTGTTCATCAAAGACATCCTTTATTTTCTCTTTAGGATTAGGAGTGGATAAAATTCTTATAATTACAATAAGGGATTGCTCATCTTGTCTATGATAAATAGTTAAGTCTGCAAAATTAAATGTCAATTGGTAATTTCAAAATATAAGCATTAGCACTTATCTTCTTGATGATCTTATAAAGTCTAAGATTTTGTCAATCTCTTTTTAAAGACACTCTGGATGAATCCTAACTATCACCATATCCCCTATATTGAATGCCCCTAATTAATGATGTTGATCAACATGTTCTTTATATGACAAATTGCTAGTTATTATCTTTTGTCGTGTCTCATCAAAGATGTTTCTCATGTGTTATGCAAAACCTTCAGTTTTAACACTAACTCATGTTGTTTGTGGTAAAGGAACTAAATCAATAAACTTCATTGGATCAATTCCTGAAACTATCTCAAAAAGGCTCTTACTAGTAAACACATATGTTGCCATAAGAAGGAGGTCCCAATTTTTCACATTGTCTCCAACCAAACATCCTAGTAAGTCCCTCAAGCCTTGCCCGTCGGTTTGGGGGTAGAGAGAACTTGAAAACTTAAACTTAGTGTTCAATGTTTTTATAGGGTTCTCTAACAATAACTTGTAAACTTGATTCATCATTCTAACAACTGTTCGGTGCATGGGAGAGTCCAAAGCATCACCAACCATTCAAAAAATCTCTCTTTAGTCTTGAAACTCTTTTTTCATTCATCTACAAGTTTGACTTTAATTTCATGGTATTGGAAATCTATACCTTATTGTGACCTTATTTATCGTCGGATAATCAATACACATTCGCCAAACTCCATCTCCATCCATTTTAGGAGTCAATAGTGCTAGAACTACGCATGTATTAAGATTTTCTTAAATAAATCATTTTTTCAATAACTCGTTGTCTCTTCAACTGTTAAAGAGTAAGATTCAAGCAATAGGTTGGAAGATTAGGAAGAGGAGATCTAGCTACCAAGTCAATAGCATGTTGAATATCTTATAAATGAGGTAATTCACTCGATAAATTATCAAGTGCAACATCTAAAAAATCAACCAACAATTCAGGTGTTGTTTATGTTATTTTCCTCACTAACGTTGCAAACACAATTCCCCCTTTTTCTTGCTAATATCATCAAGTTCTCTCTCCTTAAGATTATTAAAAAGGCTTTTTCTTGGCATTTATGGTTTTCTTGTTACTTTCTCCTTGGTTTTCTGTCTTGTCTACTTCAAAATCATCATCTTCTTATAAAATATAAATTGATATGATAGGTGTTAACTTTTCCAAAGCACTGTACATCTCGATCATAAAGTCACAGTTGCCTAAGTAAAATGTGGGACACTTACATAGGAATGACGTCATACCAAATATAGACCTCATAACATTAAGGAGTCCATCAGGATTCCAATAAGGTAGCAACAACTGATATATATCAGGGAAAACCCATAGATTGACCTCTACTGTTAAAAATAAACACAAAAATGACCAACATGAACAGAAATGCCATGTTTAAAAATTAGGTTGCTTAGTCGTTGAAAGACTATCCTAGAAAAGAGTAAGACAAACTCTAACTTACATGGTTTTTGACTGAGTTTTACGAAAAAGAACTATTGAGATAGAGTTGGAATAAGGTACTCCAAGAACTAGTCCAGAAAATAGTATATAAACTACACTTGATGGTGAGGGTAGAGAAAATGATATCCAAGACAAAGAGGTTGACATTAATCAATAGCGAATGGGTTAGGAAATCAACGACTACTGAGAGATCTAAGACAAACAAACTAAACAATGGCACATAGAGAGCGCATGCGAGCCTTTAAAGGTCACATTATAGTTCAAACACACAACTCGATGACATTTCTAAGAAAGTTTGTGTTGAACTATATATATATATAGCCCTTATTATAATAAGAATGGGTTCCCAATTTATTATAATAAAAATTCTATAAGTCTTAAACAACAAGGATAACATACATAAAATAAAATACCATATTTAACTTACTACTACTTCCCATCTAATAAAGAGTCTTAACATAACTAAATTTCAGCCCTTATCTTTGAAGTCAACTCAATTCCTAATCTTCATCCCACCAAACTAAGACATGGTTAACTAATTTTTTTCTTTTATTTCTTCTATATAATTTAACCTCTTTTGCATCAATTCTATTTTATAATACAAATTGAATTATAAACTTAAATGTAAATTCCTCACACTAACAATACAAAAGAATACTTTCAGTCTAATCTTAGAAATTATCTTTTAGAAAATAGAATTATTCACCAAAACTCCTATATAAATACTCCGTAACAAAACGTAGTAGTTAAAAGGAAAAATAACCCTTTTAGAGAAAGGGGGTGAATTCTTATTAAGAATATCAGTTCGAGTCTAGTTCTAGTCATTATACCAAAATGTTGCATCCCAAAGGATTCCTCATCCAGCCACCTGTACATAATCCCTCAATCTAAGTCACCAATTACCAGTCCTATCTAAAATAACTCTCATACTCCTATACAAGTAATCAAACAAAGACAATTATGTATTTACATGAGAAAAACCTAATTATACAATTAGAGGAAAAGCCCTATATAGATCTAAAATAAGGCCAGAAGTCATAACTGAGTGAAAGTCCTACAAGGAGGGTAGTTAAAACTAAAACAGATTTGGAGGATGTAGAAAACAATAACCAAGTATATGATGACTTGAACCTTCCAATAGCCCAATGCAAAGGCGTTCGCTCACATACTCTACATTTAATATCAAATTTCATGTCTTACAGCAAACTGTCACCCAACTTTAGATCCTTTAACATAACTAAAGTTAAGATACTAAAAACAATACAAGAAGCCTTACAAGACTCTACTTGGAAGTCTGCAACTAATGATGAAATGCAAGCACTTGAAGAGAATGATACTTAGGAGATTAAAGAGTTGCCTAAAAGGAAACTACCTATAGGATGCAAATGGTTTATTGTGAAGTATAAAGCAAATGGAAGCATAGAAATTTATAAAACCCGATTAGTTGCCAAAGATTTTACCAAACCTATGGCATAGATTATAAGGAAAGGTTTACTTAGCTAAGCTAAATACTAATCGCATACTTCTATCAATATTTGATGAATTTAGATTGGGAGCTAGATCAATTGGATATGAAAAATGCTTTTTTAGAATTGAAAAGTGAAGTATACATGGAGATTCCAATTGGATTTGAGAATAAATAAAGTTCTGACAAGGTGTATAAATTACGCAAATCATTTTATAGACTCAAATAATCACCTAGAGCATGATTTGACCAATTTACCAAAGTCATCAAGAAGCGCAAATTTTCTCAAGGACAAACAGACCACACATTGATTGTCAAACACTCATTCAAAGGAAGAAAGGCTATTCTTATAGTCTGTTAATGATATAATTATCACGAGTGATTGTGAAGAAGAAATAACACAGTTAGGAGAGATTCTTGCTATTAAATATGAAGTCAAGCGCTTGGAAAAACTCAAAATACTTCGTAGGAATGGAAGGAGCAAAGGCTAAAAGAAACTATAATGAATGCTTGACTATAAACCCATCAGAGATTCCCATGGACTACACAATTAAACTTTGGAGCAAGAAAGATTGAGTCCTAATTTAAAAAGGAGATATCAAAGTAATGAGCAAACTTATTTACCTAATTCATACCAAACCAATTATAAGTTTTGTCGTAAGTGATTAGTCAATTTATTTAAAAAAAAACCACAAAAAGAACATCTTGAAGCATTATACAAAATTCTAAGATATCTCAAGATAACACATGCAAAATGGAATTAAATGACACAAGAAATATCGTGCAAGTGTTTAATTTGTAATCAATACTCTTTCCATATTTAAATATTTTCAAATCATAGTTGTAATTTAAACTTTGGCACAATTGTGGCACAGATCTTCTACCAAGGGAGAAGCTATAAAACTTGATTATGATTATTGAGAACAAGTTTGCATCTTTATCGAGTCAATTTTGTAATTTTAAGATTCAACATGCAACCTCAAAAAGCTGGACCAGAAAACGATTTTTTAATTGGAAAAGAAAAGGAAAGCCTCCTTGTAATCAATAGAAGGCTACTTTTAACTCGTTCTTTCTTTTTCATTTACGTCCATCAATTAATTACTGTATTTATCCTTCATAGCAAACAATGCCCCCATCGCCTAAGGCAACATCTAAATAATTGAAGAGGGAAACTTACATCTAAATGGGCACAGTGATGCTCTCCAGCAACCACACTGCTACAGTTCCTGTAAAAGATAATGCCATGTCTGCAAACTTGGCCCCTAGCTATGGAAATTTGCAACAGTCTACAGCCATAATATATAATAAAGGAATTCTTTCAAAAGTTAATCTAAGGGTGTAATAATTCTCTCAATTAAAGGTCCCAATGGGGAGGATCATAATGTGAAGTATGTGCATATGGTTAAATAAGTCTTCGTGAAATATACCATATAGAGGCTTTTGCAGGGTACAAAAAGATGATAAGATTATAGTATAAAGAATCATAGGGGAAAGTATGAGCAGAAAAAGAGTCGGAAATATTTGGAAAACAAACACTGGCAAACAGAGATAAGTCAGGAACTCATCTTAGGTTTGCGCATCTGTTCATGGAGGCGTGCAGATCTGTGGTACCAACTTGCAATTTCAAGCTTTTTAATACGTGTTCATGCATTTGTTTGGATAAAATTTTGCACAAATTTTCTAAACAAGATAAAGAAATTGACAGTACTCTTTCCTCATCTCACATTTCAGTCTGTGTTTCCAACTGTATGGTTCAATTACAGTCTCTGCACATAGCACAGCACCAATTTGATGCAATGTGAATTTCTCTTACAGCATGAAATCAGTAATTGAAAGATACAACAAATCGAAAGAGGACCATCAAATGGGTAATCTAGCCTCTGAAGTCAAGGTATGTTATAAAAGTATCTTATATTTTTGGCCATGTCAGAGATAACTGAGTGGTACTACATGAAATTGCTTAATGATTCCTGGGCAAGAAAAGTTACCTTTCAATTTCATTTACCTCATGAGGGTTGGTGTTACTGTTTGCTCCATCGGAAGAAGTCTTAAGCTTGCCATCATAGGTGAATGTTCAAGTAGTTTGGAGCAGTCGCTTCATGTAAAATTGCTGAAGGCCAAGACTGCTCTCAAACTTCTCCCTATGACTCCACTAATGAGGGATCATAATAAGTGCCTCATCTGCTCCACCCAAAAGTGCAGATGTTTTCCCTCTTTAGGAAATTGCAGGATCGCTAATAAGCACTAACTAGCTTTTGCTACTCCATAATCCTAAATTTTGAGGTGTTAGAATATATATATCATTATCTGCCCAACTGTAATAAAAAATGAAAAATAACCGATTTTGTGCGACTCCAAAGTTTCAAGATTTTGTTAAAGCAAGAATACAATATTGACAAGACCAGGATGCTTATCAAATTACTAATACAATTACATCCCTGAGAAACTCTCTAAAGTTTACATGGAATAAATAAATTGTTCTCCATCTACTTTCTGTAGCATCATTCCCTGTAAAATGATGCTTTATTTAAAACATTTAAAATTCCGAAGTCCAATTTCTGATGAAATTCAATGAGGTATGATGAAACATCTTACCCATCGGCAGAAAAGAAACATGCATCTTGAAACACAATGCAACCAGCAGAAATGCATTCTGTTAAAACACAAAATTAAGTAGTATCTAGAGCAAGACCTGAATGTATATTGTAATCGGAAATGAATGCTTACCATGCAACAATTTGTACTTGTCATTGAATGCCCTTCAATTCTAATTAAGCTTAAAAGAAGTAAGCACAGATTAAATGTAAAAGTAACTCCAGTAGAAATTGGACAAAGAAACCGGTTACATTGTGAATGATTTTCACTCATTGACACTCTTTATGGACTTCAATAGTTGTTGATGATTCTTAATTTATTTCCCAGTACTGGCAAAAGGAGGCAGCAATGTTGAGGCAACAATTGCAAAGTTTGCAAGAAAATCATCGGTATGTTCATTCTTTGACAATTGGTTTCTTAAATCATTTGGCCAGGAAGACAATATTAGAAAATTGGGATATGCTACAATTGCTAGTTTTAGCACAAACTTATAAACTCAAAAAAAGCCAGCCCTGTCATCCAAAGGAAATATGTTTATGTGCAATAGCGGCCATAAGCATTCCTCTTTCCTGCTCCATCTCAAAGAAATAAAACAGAATCCACATATCGTTGTCAGTTTTACATTAATAACTAGCTATATGTATATGTACCAACCCAACATCCCTACTATCAAAATTCCAAAAGTTGCACTCGTTTTGACTTTCAGCTTAGTCCCCATATCAGAACACTACTCTTAACAAGTTAACTAACTTGCATGTATATAGTGGGAAATACTCAAATATGCATATCCTCTTCCTGTATCACACAAGCATAGATTATCTGCAGTTCTGCATGTCTAGCTTGATAATGATGTCCCTGCTGTAAAAGAAATGATACCCAGTAAATTAGAAAGTGAAATGGAAAAAGTAGTACGTTCAAACGGATTTTCAAGTTTTGCTGCATCTAACACAAAGCCCGAACTTGCATCTATACTATTTATTACTACATTAGAATATCCAAAAGATTTGCCAACATATTAGAATGCTTACTTGACATGCATGCAACAGAAAAACATATGCATTTTTGGCGCTGTACACTCAAAATCAGGAACCATATGTTCTCATTCTGTTCCATTAACAAAAATAGTTGACAGATTTTCATGAAATATAAGGATCAACTGGTTTCACATTACTCTAGTAGAGTTAGTATGAGTCACAAACTTGAGCATCCCATCAACCATAATTTAAGACTAATAAACACAGGCAAATGATGGGTGAGGAGCTTTCTGGTTTAAGCATAAAAGACTTGCAAAACTTGGAGAATCAACTGGAAATCAGTTTACGTGGCGTCCGAATGAAGAAGGTTTGAAAAACTTGTCTCAATGTTCAGTATTTGAAATTCTATACTTGGGGAAATGCATCTGATAGCTCCTTGGCCACTTCAGGACCAAATTTTAATGGATGAGATTCAAGGGCTAAATAGAAAGGTGAACCACAGACACATTATCAACTAATTCCATTTTCAATTTCATAATTTCTACCCCAAGCAGTTAAGGGGTCATTCGTTCTTTGTTTCAGGGTAACCTCATTCACCAAGAAAATGTGGAACTTTATAAGAAGGTAAGCCTGATTCATAAGTAAAACTTGAAATTGCAGAAGCAACAAGTTTGCATGAGTAGCGTAAATAGTTCAGCAAAATCAAGAGTCTCATAACCTACAAGGTCATGAGATTTCACTCCATACTCATCAGACCATTTTATATCCCAGCTATATGAAACAAGAAATGTGAATGGAGCAAGTGGAACTTCACTTCTAACAAATGGTCTGAGCACTGGAGATGACTCGCATGTTCAAGTTCACCTCCATCTTAGTCAGACACAGCAAGAAAGCTACGATTCAACAAGAGCCGCAAAATTGGGGTAAATTTCATAAATACTACTAGTTTAATTATAGCTTCTAAGTAATTTGTCATCATCTTGACGCCAAACTTTTGCTTGATAAATGCAGCAGACTACAACTTGATTAGCAAAGCAGAAGCGCCTATTGCCAAGGGATATTACCTGACTCAAGCCTTTAATTACAAGATTGCACCTCTACTAGTGCAATGTGGTATTTCAGCAACTGACCATTCATCAAACTTTTAGTTTAACAGTATGAAGAGAAAACCTTAAACATTTGCGTGTGACCAAACCAACTTCATATAAATAGAATCAAGTATAATAAAGAGAACATAGCATTGCTCTCATGTAGAAGACCACTTAAGTTATACCATTTCCCAGAGCAGGCAGACGTTAGTTTTAAGTGTTCCATAACATTGTCATATCATATGCATCAGAGAGTCTATATGATGTTGAAAGACAGCAATATGCAGAAGTAAGCAGCACCATATTAGAAAGTTAAAAGAAACTGCATACTATTTATCACTAAATCTTTTCACAACAACTACCTTCACTTTATCACAGAATGAATTGAAAAGACAGAGGCCCTGATGTACTCCATAAGCACAACTAACATTTTTTCCGGAATCAACAAAATGATTAGAGACTAAAGGAAGAAATAAGAAATGTGACAAGTAATAGAAAGGGGAAAAAAAATGTTGATTAGCATGTGGTTCAAACAAAGGAATAGCAGGAGTCTGTCCCTTTTTTCTTTTTGCATAACAACATGAATGCTGCACTCTAGCACCTCTACAATACTAGTACAACCCTGACAAAATTTATAACCATAGGTAATTTGAAATGATTTGGTACAAATTACTTGAGAACGCAGCAGTTTCCAACGGAACAAAGTAGCTATCACACTAACTGAAATGATAGACGATATGAGAGCATGAACAAAATGTAAAAATTTGACACTGCAGCCAAGGATCAATTTTCATCAACTGAACTTGACAAAAAAGTTTGAGCCTCAATTTGTGTTAAATGTTCAAGACACCCAAAAGCATCCTAAGGATAGTGTGTTCTCGCCCAGACAACTTCCATGTGACAAATCAAAACCTTCTACTATACTTCATTCAGAAGAACGTATTAATTCCAATTGAAAATATTCTTTCTGCTAATATTCAAAGTTCATGCAAGCAAGTTTTAATGGTGGAACCCTACTAAAATTTTTACCACAAAATAGCATGTAATTGTTGGCTAAAAAAAACAAAATCAGAATGCAAATTATTTATTCCGAATGACCTGATAGCCAAAACCACCAGTTACTCAAGGGCTAGAAGATACATGAGCCCTAAGAGAAAGAAATATTTTACAAATATGAAAAGATATCAGAAATTGATTCCAAAGGTCGAGGCATAGCAACCTAATCATTTATCCAAAGCAAATATTAACAAAACTAACCTTCTGTTGTTGTCCTATGTTGCAGGTATTTTTGGTCTCTAGCTCAACACGGGAAGTATGACACTGAAAAAACAGCAGTAGATTGTTTCAACAGAAGCTTAACCGGTAATATCTTGTTGTTAAGTACTTTCAATTTAGGACACAGAATGAAAGTGAAGCTGCACAGTAGAGAAAGAACCACCAAAAAAAAGAAAATAAATAAATAGAAATTATATATTTTGTTGATATTATGCAAATATTCAGCTAATTATCTCGATTCTCTATAGATAATTAGTTGATATTCTATTAATTCGTTGATATTTTATTACTTAGAGAATAAACAAAATCTTCTTAATTTAAGGAAGTAATTAGGGTTGTATTGTTCTATATATTTCTTGTACTATTCACAGAAAATTAAGGAAGAATTACTTTGTCTTCTTACTTCGTGGTGCTCTTCTACAATATTTTTTTCTTTTTTCATTCAAATTAGTCCTAGATGGAGTCAACGGAGAAACAACTCATCCTCCAACGATGATTTCAGCAGTTTGAGTGTGACTAATTCCGGTATTATGACAAGCAATGTACAACGTAACTGTGATTTTCTTGGTCAAATTTGCCTTTTCAATCGACGAATCATCGGTTAAATGGTCAGAATTACATGGAATGTTCGCAAACAATAAAGTTGGCCATTGATGGAAGAGGAAAAGTTGGGTATTTGACTGGAGTGACAACAAGGTCAACTTCGGATGATTCAAATATGGCAATATAGAGGTCCGAAAATTCTTTGATCACAACTTGGTTGATTAATTCCATAGAACTTGCAATCAAAAAACCTCATATGTTTCTGCCAACAACTAGAGATGTATGGGATGCGATTCGCCCGATGTATTCTAATATTGAAAATTCTTCCCAAATTTTCGAACTAAAAATGAAACTATGGAAAGCCAAGTCACCTTACATTGTTTTATAATGAACTTGTAACTTTGTGGCAAGAATTGGACCTATGTTATGAAGATGATTAGGACTATTAGAATGATAATATCTGACATAAAAAAACGGAAGAAAATGATAGAATTTAAGTTTTTTTTTGCAAGATTTAATCATGAATTGGTTTAGGTTAGAGCCCAAATTTTGGGAAGAAAGCCTTTACCATCTATCGAAGAGGCTTTCTTGAAAGTAAGGAGAGAGGAGATGAAGCGGAAAGTGATGATTGGCAACACCAAATCTAAGGTTGAAAGAGGTTGAGGGAGAGAGAAAAAATAACAAAAAGACATGATGTGATCACTATAAATGTGATTTAGAAACATGCTAGAAAGTTCATGGGAAGTCAAAAAATTGGAAGAAAAAACAATTTGGAAACAACCGTACCTCCTATGCCAACACAATTGAATCTGGGCCCAAAACGTCTTTTGGCATGCAACCTTTCACAAAGGAACAGATAAAGCAAATCTGTAAAATTCTTTGATCTCAAATTTTCTCTAGACCAAATCCTACAAGTTGTTTAGTTCAAAAAGGTAATCATCTAATTGTCTCTTGTTTTTGTTTCAGTGTCAATTCATATCATCCTTGGATAATTTATTATGGGGAAACAGATTATTACTAGGTCTTCTAAATTGTTTTCTTCCTATAGTCCTTGTGTAGGAAATCAAAGAGTAAAAATAGCAGATGGTTCCTACTCAACAATAGTTGGGAAAGGATAAATTATTCTCTCTTTTGATTTTACACTCCACAACATTCTTCATGTTGTTAAATTATCCTACAACTTCTTGTCAATTAGTAAAATACTATTGACCCTAATTGTCAAGCTAATTTTTCTACATGTGATTGACAGCTCCAAGATTTGAATACAATGACGAAGATTGGCAATGCTAAACATGTTGGAGGTTTCTATTTCTTTGAAAATGGATATGACTCAAACAAACAATCCCAAAGAACTCATCTTAATTCTATTTCAATACTTCGTGCAACTAAAATTATGTTATGACATTTTAGATTTGGACATCAAGTTTTCATTATATGAGACGTTTATTTCCAAAGCTTTTTTCAAATAAAGATTTATCTTCATTTCAATGTGAAATTTGTCAACTTGCAAAACAACATTGAACATCTTTCCCAACACAACCTTACAAGGCCACAAAATCCTTTGCTATTATCCTCAGGGATACTTGGCAACCTTCGACAATAAAAACAATAATTGGAAAAGGATGGTTCACAACTTTTATTGATGACCACAATAGAATCGCTTCATTTTTTTTACTCAATGGGAAGTTAGAGGCTGAGAGGGTGTGTCAAGATTTTTATAACATGATCCAAACACAAATTCAAACTAGACTTTAAGTTTTTAAAAGTGACAATGGAAAAGAATACTGCAAGGTTTTAAGGAATTTTTTTGTTGAAAAAAGTATCCTTCATCAAAGCTCATGTACTAACACTCCACACTAAAATGGAATACCAGAAAAATAAATAAAACATCTATTACAAATTGCAAGATATCTAATGTTTTCAATTAATACTCCTATTTATAGGGTGAGGTTATCCTAGAAACTACATATTTGATCAATAGGATATCTTCAAAAGCTTTAAAATTTCAAACACCTCTTAATTATTTTAATAAACGCTTTCCTTCATCTCGATTATCACATGACCTCCCTATTAAAGTGTTTGGGTGTATAGCATTTGTTCATATTCATGAAAACAATCGGGGGAAACTTAATCCTAAATCATGAAAATATGTTTTTGTTGGTTATCCTTCCACTGAAAAAGGGTGCAAGTGCTTTGATCCAATAACCAAACGGTTTTTTAATTTCCATGGATGTCACCTTTTTTGAAGATAAACCTCCTTTTCTCCCACCTCATCTTCAAGGGAGACACATAGTGAAGATTCGTTTTTTGATATTTATGACAATGATGTAGATATTTTCTATAACCTCGATTCAAGCATTGACGGTGTTTCAAATAATGAAAATAAGGATTCATCTTCAATGCCTTTACAAATTCAATCTCAAGAAAAGAATGAAACATGTACAAGGAAAGATGGAAATTGTTTTAAAGGGAAATACTTTTTGAGAAAATATCCAAAATGAGAGAAAAGCACAAACAACTTGCAGCATGGTTAAGAGTCTAACCCCAAAACAAATCCAAAAATTGGAGAGCAACCAGGTAAATCTAAGTTTGAGTCTATTTATATTGAGTCATTGTCATTTGAACCAATATCTATTCCAGAGTCAGATGAAACCTTAGGTTTAACCATTGCTCTTAGGAAAGGTTCTAGAACGTGTACCAACTATCTTTTGGATAACTTCTTATCATATCAAAGTCTATCTCTATCATTTCAAATTTATTTCTAAGTTATACAATGTTTCCATTCCTAAGAATATACAAGAGGGTCTAAATATTCCCAAATGGAGGGATGCAGTCCTAGAGAAGATGAGACCTTTGGAGAAAAATAGAACGTGGGAGGAAGTTGATCTTCCAAGAAGGAAAACACTAGTCGAATGTAAATGGGTGTTCACTATAGAGCACAATTCTAATGGATTAGTTGAAAGATATAAGGCTCACCTTGTTAATAAGAGGTCTACACAAACTCATAGCATAAATTATTCAAAAACTTTTTCACACTATGATAGTGTTGTTTTCTATTGTAGTTAATCTATAGTAGACTCTACATCAATTGAAACCAGACTCTGATACTATGTTAAGCGACCGTTTCACTACAAAAGCTTAAGCTGTTGTGTAAGGCTAATTCAATTGATTTTATATATTTTCTAACAGTTGGACGTGAAAAATGTCCATCTAAATGGAGATTTAGAAGAAGAGGTGTATATGGAGCCTCCCTCATGATTTAGTAAAATCTTTGAAAAAAGGATAAGCAAACTAAAAAAATCTTTCTATGGGCTTAAACAATCACCAAGGGCCTGGTTTGAAAGATTTGTGAAATCTCAAGGCTTCTTATAGGGGTATTCTGATCATACTCTATTCATAAAAACTTCTACAAAATGAAGGATTGCAATTCTAATTGTGAATGTAGATGACATCTTCACTGGCAATGATTTTGAGGAAACTAAAATTCTTAGAAAGAATCTCTCAAAGAACTTCCTAGGGATGGAAATTGCTAGATCTAAGAAGGGCATAATAATCTCCCAACGGAAGAATATCCCAAACCTTCTAGAAGAAACTAGGATGAGTGGATGTAAACCATCAAAAACTCCTATGGAATTAAACTCAAAGTTGGGTGAAGTTAAGGAAGGACTTCGACGACTAATAGGAAAACTAATCTATTTATCTCACACCAGACCAAATATTTCCTTTGTTGTTGGTGTGGTAAGTCAGTTTATGCATACTCTCTATGAAGAACACTTGGAAGCAATATACAGAATTTTAAGATACTTAAAGGAACTCCAGAGAAAGGATTATTCTTTAAGAAAAGTGATCAAAGGAGAGTTGAAGTCTACACTGATACAGACTAGGCAAGGTCTCTTACTGACAGAAGATCAACTTCTGGGTATTACATATATTTTTGGAGAAATATAGTAACTTGGAAAAGTAAAAACAAAATTTGGCAACAAAAAGTTTAAGGAATTTGTGAAATAATTTGATTTAAAAGAGTAATGGAAGAACTTAAGAATCCAATGTAGCACCCAATCAAATTGTTTTGTGATAACAAAGTAGCTATTAGTATTGCCAACAATCTAGTTCAACATGATCAGAAGAAGCATGTGGAGATTGGCAGGCATTTTATAAGAGAAAAACTTAGAAGTGGACTCATTTGCATACCATTTGTACCTAAAACACAAGAAGTTGCCGATATCTTCACCAAAGGGCTAATAAGACAAAATTTTGAGTTTTTTGTAAACAAGTTAGGCATGATCAGTATCTATGCACCAACTTGAGAGGGAGTGCATAGATACTGATCATGCCTAACTTGTTTACAAAAAAACTCTAGCGAGAATTAGCTGATTTTCTATAGCTGATATTACATTAATTAGTTGAGATTTGTTACTTAGAGACTAAATAGATTCTTCTTAATTTAAGGAGGCAATTAAGGTTGTATTCTACTATATATTCCTTGTACTATTCGCAAAAAAATTAAGAATTACTTTATCTTGTTACTTCATATTTCATTTCAAAATTTAAAAGAAGTATAATCCATCAGGTGCAAACTTTAGTAATAAAATCCCTTTCATAAAGCACATAATGCATTATGTAATCAAATTCTAGTACCAATTAAACAAATGACAAACAATTAGATATGATACCAAATTATTGACCTTAGACAACATTATTCCAAACTATAAGAATGTTTGCAGAAAGTATCAAATATCACTTTCTCATCTGATTCCCCACATCAAATTATTCACCACATAATTTCGTGGTGAAAAATTCTAGTTCTAACAGTTCATTACCGTCCTTCACCTAAGTTTCATTTATCAACTACAAATCTTAAATGACTAATCATTTTCCATTTCAACTTATAGACTACGATATATTTGTGGAAAGGTGTTAAAGACTTTTAAAGATGTAATTACTATAACCATGCATTTTTTACAGATACTTGGTACATTCTAGAACACCGTTTTGATTGAATTCAGTCAAATTGAATATATTCCTATTCTTCAATAGAAAAATAAGAAGTTACAACCAAAAAAAAAAGAATGTGGAGTAGCATAAACAAGATGCTTTTTATTCATCAATCTTGATCCACGTGCCTTTGAAAATGCATCTTACAGGAAAGAAATCGACAAACATATTAATCAACATTGTTATTACCTTTTACTAATAGTCATAAATCAATTTTAGAATACTAATCCTAATAGGATTATTTACATTTTAATGGCTCAAACCGTTTAATTAACATAACTCAATATGATCCATCAGCAATTTCTATAGCACCAATAAACTTAGAGAGGACAACAAAAAACAAAATCTTTTGTTAACTTATCAAATTTAAAAATTCATTTAACTAGAACTGAGTCAATAATCAGCAACAAACAAAAGAGAAGAAATATTTAATGAGCTTCTACACATGAGGTCTCATGAGGGAAACTAAAAAGGACAAGGTTCACCCAACATTTTGAATATCAACAAAAACCATTGTCTAAAATATTGAGGTGCTTGTATGATAGCGTCTCTTATGCACATTAGGGACAACATACTTCTGAGAGGAGATTGTCAGAAATACTTGTTTACACTGAGTACAAATCTAAAGCAATTACCATTTGCAATCTACAAAAGATTGAGAAATAAGATTGTACCCATAAGCTCAAACTAAAACAAAATCTTCATTATGAACATCTTCTTAGGCCAATTAGAATGCAAGGAAAATACTTCAAAAAGATCTTTATGCAAAAAGAGTACTCATACCAACAAACTCTTAAATCTAACCAAATTAGCAACAGCTCAACTTGCTTGACCAAAACTCAAAAGTAAATACAATTTAATATTCAAGAATGCAAAGGAATTCGTCTAACTAGAGTAATAGATTTTGAAATTACTAACATCTAGTAAGGTAGGTATAATAATTATCGACCTGAGTGAAGAAAAAGATCATTACGTCATTCAAGGTTTTGATTACCAAATTGGTTATATATGTCCAAAGGTTCCATTGCTTCATAAAGTTACTGATTATAGTAATATATAATCTCAACATTGTTAATACTTGAACGACTTTAAGTAGGATTACCAACAAAATGAAAGCATTGACAAAGATTGCAAACAAGAAACTACTAAGTCACTCATTTCAAAATTTATTGCTACTATTTTTGGTTTATCAAAATGAAAATTAGTTATAAAATCTTCTTTCCAACCATGGATATCCTTCCTTTCTATAAATATGAATTTTAGGTACCATGTAAATTACACCAAGGCTAAAATGAAATATCAAGTCTTTGTAGTCATCATTATGTATGGATTTAGGTCTTTATGCTAATTCATCTTTATCTCATATTTCAATATGGTATTAGAGCAAATTCTTGTGAATCACCTAGCATGTGTTCCTCTGTGAGCCTACAATTTGAATCCTTGTGTGAGATTTCAAACAAGCTATCGGGACAAAATTCTTCCCAAAGTAAATAATCAAATGATGAAGTTCCAACACAACATGGCTTCCAAGGAATTATATGGGCTGATAGAAAAGATTAATTGTTAGAAGTTGATGTTAGATGCTCCGACTAGAAAGAGAGTGATTGATAATATTTTATAATTTACTTTGGTCATCCGTTAATTTACTAAAATAAACAAATTGTGGAATCTTTAATAAAACAATACTACTTTGTAGATCAAAAGAATAGGAACCCCATGTACAAGGTAAAGTGCATAAGTAACAAAAATATCTTGTGATCTTTGTGTCTATGAATGCAGATCTTTGTGACTAAATCACAAAAATATTATGTAAATTTGTATTTCTTACATATACTTTAATTGACACCTAGCATGGTTGAAACTTAAGAAGGATAAATTTCAACAAAATCCCCTATGATTTTATTGTTCATAAACCCCACTATGTTTTAATTTAACTCGACAAATTTTTATGGTTTGATAATTAGTACAACTGATTATCTTAACAATGTTAAATAATGAGAAATTATTAAATTTTCAATATAATGTCACACTTCAAAGTATTATCGTATTGCTAGTCAATCCTATTAAACAAAAAAATAAAAAGTTGAAGTTTAATTATTGACCAAATATGCAAAGGTCTATTTTATGAATTATCAAACTATTGGAACTTATTTATCTTTAGATATAGCCAAATCATAAGGGATCTTAGTTAATTAGCTCCACTCTAAAGTTATTGTCTTGAGAACTTCTTTGCCCCTTGCCCCCACCAAACACATGAAAACTTATTTCCTACTACGAAAAATTTATAGGGGAGAACAAAACTGTAAGAGTCCAACACCTTTTTTGACCGTAAAGCAATTTATCAACACTTAATAAAGCAAACAATTGGTGTATTCAGTTCCAAATAACTTCATAATTCAATGATGCCTCTAGAATTAACCGGCAAGTGTAATATTTTCATGGCTCAGAAGAGATAGTAAAATAGCCAACATTGACAATATGACAAGCATTTGCTCCCTCAAATTTCTTAAAATAGGCAACATTGACAATATGACGAGCATTGGCTCCCTCAAATATCTTCTTAGTATTAATTTTTCTTTTGCACACAAAAAACTCTATTGTTCTCAACTAGACTTCTTAAAGTATCATAATCTATATAGAATTTCTCCGATCTTTATGTTCCTTGAAAATATAGAAGCTAAGTGAATAATCTTGATGTTATCCTCACAACTCTTCTTGCTTGGCCATAGAAGTATCTCATTCAAATCAAGAACAAGTATGACTGTATGAGATTTCCAGCACTAACTAAATAGAAAGCAGCACACTATAAACGTCAATAATTCATCAGCCACCTAACACCCAAGTCGCTCACAACATCTCAGGCGAAAAGGCCAAAATTAATAGGAAAAGACAGTAACGAAAAGACAGACTTTGCAATTGTATGTTAACTGCAACAAAAGCAAGACTACGAAATTGCAAGTTAAGTGTAATAACAAGAACCGGAAGGCAGGAAATCGGAAGTTGCTGCTAGCGTGATTATTTCCACATCATTACCACAAATAAGAAAATAATCGCAGATTTCGTATATTATTCTTAGCAAATGATCCAAAAATTGAAGACGAGAATATCAAATAAATAAGAACACCAATCTACTGCTTAATATTTTATGTGACTTCCACGATGCGATTGGTTCATATCACAACGTATGACAATTGGAAATCAGATCTTGACGAGTTCAATGATTCTCCTCAATTAAAACCGTAGGAATTAAGGTCTATTAAAATGATGAGTAGTATAAGCAAATTCGGAATTCTAAAAAGTTAATCACCTGCCTTGTCTAAAACGCTTAAACTACTACATGGATCATCACGTACAGCTTGTGCACTCATGATAACAGAAACATCAAGAAGTAAAATTCAGATTAAAGACAAACGGCTTTAAATGCGTAACTAAATCTGGAAAGGAAAATAGAGTAAAAAGATACCTCAAAACGCGGTGAATCATGAATACATCCATTTCTGAACATAGAGTGAGAAAAATCCGATTACGTCCTAAGCTCGTTGTCCTTAAAAGAATCAGCTCTTGTGTAGATAAATCATCTGAAAAATAAAAAACCAAATCCAAAAATAGATAAAGATAAAAGCGAAGTTAAAAAAGGAAAAAGAAGTATATATCCACGGACTTTCACACTACACGTAAGGAAAATAGCAATGTTTTGTTTCTCATCAAAGAAAACGTCGGAAGCCAAATCGTGGAAAGGTAAGTGTTGCAATGAAGTTAACATAGGATTCTTAGTTCAAGTTTCTTCGGACTTTCTCGCCAGCATTCAAGCGCGAACTCTGACCTCAAGAGTACGAAAAGATGCATCTTGTGTAAATATTCGAAACTTCAAAATCACCAAAAACGAAGGAAAATGGAGAAAAAAAGAATCAAATCTCTGAAGCAATCGTTCCCCTAACAAGCAGAGAAATCTGAAAAAAGAAAGGAAAATAAAACATCTGTGACACTGTAGATTTGAAGGAACACGGACAGGGGACAAGAAACGAACGGAGGAAGTTGGAGTTTTTCAATGTGGGCAATGGAAATATCAGGAATAGTTAAAGAGGGTTTATATAGAGGGAGGGGGCTGGGTTTTGGACCCACTTGATCGATACACGTAATCAAATTTTAAATGTCTAAATATTTTACCTTTTTCATTATTTATTATTCATAACGTAGGGGTTTCGGATTCGCCTAGATCACGTTTTCCTATTCTGTGAAACTTACTGCTGCTCCTGCGTAGTGGCAGGCGTGGCAGGCGTTACGGATGGTTGTTGGCGTCGCTTCGAGACCGAGTTTTCGTTACGCGGCTGGGAAAAATATTTTATACCATTGTTTGAGGAAGGCCTCGTGTAATAAATGACTGACAATTATTTTACAAATTGAGTAGTATTTTACTATTTAATTATATTAAATTTTTTATAATTATGTTTAATTGGATTGATACATTAAACTTATTTTTCTTTTGAAAATGCTTCTATAAAAAATGTTTTGCTTTAACAGTTGATAAAATAATAAATGAAACAAATCATTGTGTCAAAAATTATTATAAATTACTTAAACTAGCATTTTTTATTATTGATTTATGTTCACTAAATATTAGTACCATAAGTTTCACTCATATATCTGAAATATAGGTCCTCTGTCCTTATTCAAAGTCTTGAGTTTTGGTTTTGAGAATAGAGTCGTTTTAAAAACTGGTGTAAGAGTTTTGTCATTCAAGATAGTTCTACTCGACTCGAATCTAAATTAGTCAGCTCCTATGTAGCGATAGATACTAAACGGTTAAAAAAAATATACAAGAGAGAAAGGAAGAGAGAGCCTTTGGTAAGATTGTAGTTGGTAACTGAAAGCCTTTGGTAAGATGGCTAATTGGCTAGACATGTTTTATTAATCATACTAATATTAATTACTCAAATTTTAAACAGCTTCCTTAAAACTGTAACAATGTAACATTTGAGAAATCCTTTATTTTAAATATAGAAATGTAAATTTAAGCGGAAGATAAAAACATTTCACACCTTGCACTTTAGCTTAATTCTCATTAAATTTTGTTGTTATTAAATACACATATATGATAAGAAAAAAATTTGGTATACTCGTTTTTCAAAAAATAAATAAATGGTATACTCACTTGAATTAAAAAATAGCATATTTCAAACTATTATATTAATATTTAGAAAAAAATTATATTTATATCATTCATTCTTTTTTTGTGGAATCTTAACAATCTATTCCCATCGACTCAAAGTCACGCCAAAAAAAGACCAAATCTCTTATTAAACTATTTAAATATACAAATTAAGCTTTTAAATATGATAATAAGGGAGCAAGAAAGATACCATGAAAGCACAACATAATGGGTTTGGACTTGGTCGCATCTGATTTTAATGTCACTTATTATGCGGCTTTGTGCCAGAAACATTACAAAAAAAGCGTATCAATTTAAAGTGACGTCATATAAAAGATTTGTAAAACTGAATTGCAAATTTTAAAAATATTTAGTTATGAATCTGGTATACTTTATTTGTATTTTATTCCTATTTTCTGTGAAGGACAACCCTATATATAAAATTCCATGGACTAAAACATCACATTTGTTCTGTCAATTTATTAATAAAAATTTTGAATTGTTTAATTTTTTGATTTTATTTTTAAATGTTTGATTCAATTTATTTTAATAGTTCTTATTGTTAAAAATTAATCATTTCATTAATTAATAGGTTATTTTCGTAAATTAATAAATTTTTATGAATTAAAATAAATAAATTAATTTTCATTTAATTTTATTTTTTAATTAAACATCAAATTCTTTAATGAGTAAGGACAACGTTTTTTAATGATATTTAAAAATTTTCAATTTTGTTCAATCTTTAGCCGATTTAAAATATTCTACTATCAATTAAACCTTTTGAACCTTAAATATCTCGTTTTATCGGTTTAACTTCCAGTTTGATTTTCAAAACATCCTGAAATTCTAATAATGTCATTGCAATAAAGATCTATGTTAGTTAATGGATAAGTCAAGTTACTTTCTTATATTCTTTTCTCATCAATTATGTTCAATTAAATGGTTTATATTAGGTTTATGCTATTTTTGTAGTAAAATCCAAAGTTTTGTTTAAATTTTATCTTATTCGAATACAGCTTTTTTAAGTTTTATTTTATATATTTGTCAATATGATCTTTATCTTTAAAAAGTTAATGCATACTAGAAGGCATACTAATTGTTGGTTGAATCTCATTGTGTTTGTTATAGCATAAGATTTCCAAGAACATTTTTTTATTTGAATGCTTTAGTTAATTTTTGTTAAGTGTTGAATTTATAAATATTGTATAGTTGACCAAAGTTAATAATAATAATCATACTTGGTGATAATGTTTAGTCATTCTTTCAGTCTCATAAGACACTAGTGGGATTATTTAGGCATAGTAATAATTTAAAGGTATGTCTGACATGGTAAACCTTTAAACAATATATATATATATATAAAGTAGTGTTGTTAAATGAATAGATAACTAGCGCGTTTATTTCCGATTCCCATGTCCATCTGCGTCGATGTATGGTGTTGTGTTGCCAGCAAGGGCTGCTACAGAGCGCTGGAGGGCAATTTTATTATAGCGCGACGATCTCTAAATAAGCCGCCGCCGTATTTGAGCCGTTAGACAAGTTCGTGTAGCGAGCTGAGGTAGGCAAACCTACTGCGCCAAGCCAACCATAAATACGTCAGGCGATTAGGGACACGTTTCGACTCCTCAGCTTACCTGGCCTAGCTCCCTCCATCTACCAGAGGACACGTTTCGACCCTAAAATGGATCTCCAAATTGCTTTATGCCTACAACGAATATAGGGAGAACACGTAGCCTGTTCCTTCCCCACTCATTTTACTAATTTGAAGCTTCTCGGAGTCGTAGGCCCAAAGTCCGGCCAATTTCTTTGGGTGAATAAAATAATGCGCAAAAGTGAAAAGAGAAGAGGTAATTATGAGGTATCCCATGCTATTGTCAGGGCCACGTGTATCCGAACTCCATAGAATCGTTGGTCATATTCCGTGTTTTCTATTATCGCTTTTTATTAAAATAATCCTTGGAAGTACAAGATATTTAAGCCCGGTGATGAGATATTTAGCACGGGGTTTATATATAATATATCCAATGTCGTACTTTCTCTGATTAACAGTATTGGTTTTGTATTAGTCACATGACAGTTCGAGACGTAACCGTGTCGTACAACTGTCGCTTTAAGGTAATCCGCAAATGGTATCGGGAGCCGCTCAAAAGTGGGATTAATACGAGACATTGCATGCTCAATACCTTCACAAGAGCTTGATAAATAGTAAGAGTTTAAAAGGATTACATAAATCTATGAGTTCATACAATTTTTGGAAATTCATAATTGAATTATTCTACATAAAAAAATTATATTTAATCATTTGATTTATTTTTATATTGATTATTTATATTACTATCTGGTTTATCTCCATTCATATTGCATACATTCTACAACAATCTTATTATTATTTGATAAAATTGCTATATACAAAAGAAAAGACCTTCTCATTCTATTGATTTTGTAATCTGTAAGGATACTTAAGTAGCTGACGGTGTGATGAGATTAACTGAATCCTGAAAATTTTTGGTCATTTGAGTGCTATGGAGACAAATGAATAAACCGATCAACTTTATAATAATACATACGAATTTTATATACACTAAAACATTTTTATTCTCATCATTTCATCCAGTTTTAGTTCAATAATTGACAGTAAGAGTAAAGCAACTGTTTATTTGGTTATCTATACTCGTTCGTCTTGGGCATTAATTCTGTGAACACCATAGGCGAATATACTGATAAGGTATTGTATCAAAAACAATAAGAAAGGTTGTATCCTAGCTAGTACCGGTACCAGAAAATAAAAGTAAATACGTGCGGGTTTACTTTTATTGAAAGGAGCATAGACGACGTCGGTCTCTGATTGAGCAAAATTACGAGGGTTAGGTTTTGAGTTTTTATTTAATGCTTTAAACTATCTGTTTTTTGCACAGAAAGGTCGTTGTTTAGGTTTTGAGTTTCTAATTAATACTTTAAACTATCTGTTTTTGTACAGAAAGGTCTTAACAACGACATTGATATTTTACCGGCATCACTCACCACTCAAGATATCTGTCAGCAATAGTGCGACACATCTTTTCAGTTGTCATCCCTGCAGGAAGTTACGTAACGGATCGATGCACGATCGCTACACTCTACGTATCTGTTTTTCCCCATGACCAATTTTATAATCGTAATGTCGACTAAGCAACAATCGCAAATAAATAACAAGATAAAGATCTAATTCAATCTGGAAAGATGAAAGATCCTATTGGGAATGAGATTGAGAGTTCTTAGTTATTTAAGCCGTACTTGGAAGAAATATACCGACTTTCCTCTGGAAATAGTTTGAGATTTTCCTTTTGACTTTTCTCAGAGAAACTTAGAAGTATATATCAAAAGCATGAATCTACTTGAATTGACCACCATTTAACACATTAAAGTTAAATTCTAAGATGCATAAAAAGTTGCTATACCATATTATAAGCGAATTAATACGCAATCAAATTTACCTATTTAACTTAAGAAAATTTACCACTTCACCAGAAAAGAGTTCGTTTAAAACATAAAAGAATCATAATCATATTTTTATTTCGGAAATAACCGCCAGAAGGTCTTGCTATTCGTCTGGATGTCGACTTCTATGGGAATATCGGATTCATTCTTCCACAGTATGGGGCTATTTTGACTGATTTTATTCTATTTTAACGCCTGTGCCTTTGTTTTGATTTAACCACCAAAAAACCAAGAGGTTCTAATGATTAAATAGTTAACTAATTTTAATCTTAGATAAGAGTTCACAGGATATTGATTACATAATCTAAAATTTTGTTCCATAGATATAAAGTAACATTCACTGTTACATTCATAAACATTGCACACAAAATTTCCAAAAAGATGTCATTAGGACGTCCGTCTACAAATGGTTGGGCTACTCTGGCTGATCCAAACCAAGTAACGTTCAGGAGATTCCGGAAGCCCTTCAAAAGTAATCCAAGTTCCGACCTTGGGCTGAATAGCGTTTCTACGAAAAATATCCTACCCCCAGTTGCCATCATTCACTTCACCGTTAGATAACCCAGGCCAAGACATATTTGACGCACTCCAGATAAGCAGCCAAGCAGCATAGGGAAAGCCTCTCTGCTCTTGAGGGATGCTCTGAGGGTGAGGTTTATCTGCTTCACTTTATATCTGTAGGTTATAATCGCTGCTTCTTTGAGAGCAGCAGCTTTCGTCCTCTGCATCTATCTGTTTTGCAGACCAGGTGTGTTTAAACCTTAGCGCGTCTCAATTTCTTAGTATCCTGTCTTTCGACAACGAGACTGTGAGCTTTGCTTTTGCGTGCGTATAAGTAGTCGAGGCAATGGATTTGATTGTACATTCACATCATACCCATGATGGGTTTCACTCCTTTCAACTCCTTAATAGAGAAAATTGTGGAAGCTGTAGTTTTATCAAAGCTGGGGTTAGAGTTAGAGGTAAGTTCGGTTCAAGAAATAAAGTTTATACAGGGGCGAGAAAGTTAAGAAGGAAAGGGGTTTTTGCAGTTTCTGACGTCCAATATTCTCGTACCAACGCGATTCTGCAAAATTTTGGTGAGTTGGAAAATGGGAATCCGCAAAATGAATATATATCACCACTACCTGGGCAAATTTCGCAGAATTTTGAGGAAGCTGAAAGCAATAATCGTCTTCGTAAACTGGTTAGAAATGGGGATTTAGAAGAAGGTTTTAGGTTTCTTGAGAGCATGGTTTATCAAGGGGATACTCCTGACATAATTGCTTGCACAAGTCTCATTCGTGGGTTTTGCAAGATGGGAAAGACCAGGAGAGCAACCCGAGTTATGGAGATAATTGAAGATTCTGGAGCTGTTCCAGATGTTATTACTTATAACGTATTGATTAGTGGTTATTGTAAGGCAGGGAAGATAGATAATGCTTTGAGTGTTTTGGAACGGATGAGTGTTGCTCCAGATGTTGTTACCTATAATACAATCTTGCGTAGCTTGTGCGATAGTGGCAAGTTGAAGCAAGCATTGGAAGTTCTCGATAGGCAGTTAGCAAAGGACTGTTATCCGGATGTGATTACATATACCATACTTATTGAAGCAACTTGCAGTGAAAGTGGGGTCGGGCATGCCATGAAGCTCTTGGATGAGATGCGGACTAGGGGATGCAAACCGGACGTGGTTACATATAATGTTCTTGTCAATGGGATGTGCAAAGAAGGGAGGCTAGATGAAGCAATAAAGTTCCTCAATAGTATGCCATCTTATGGATGCCAGCCTAATGTGATTACTCATAATATTGTTTTACGTAGCATGTGTAGCACTGGGAGATGGATGGATGCTGAGAAGCTGTTGGTTGATATGGTTCAGAAAGGCTGTTCTCCAAGTGTAGTTACTTTCAACATCTTGATAAATTTCCTTTGCCGCAAAGGTTTATTAGGTCGAGCAATTGACATCCTAGAGAAGATGCCTCAGCATGGTTGCACTCCAAATTCCTTAAGTTACAATCCAGTGCTTCACGGGTTCTGCAAAGAAAAAAAGATGGAAAGGGCAGTCGAGTACTTAGAGTTAATGATCTCCAGGGGTTGTTATCCTGATATTGTAACATACAACACAATGCTCACAGCATTGTGCAAAGATGGTAAGGTTGAAGCTGCGGTTGAGATACTTAATCAACTCAGTAGCAAGGGATGCTCGCCTGTTTTGATCACTTATAATACAGTGATTGATGGGCTTTCAAGGGTGGGAAAAACTGGTCAGGCTGTAAAATTGCTTGGTGAAATGCGAGGAAAGGGGCTAAAACCTGATATAATTACCTATTCTTCACTTATTGCTGGGCTTAGCAGAGAAGGAAAAGTTGAGGATGCAATTAAGCTTTTCCATGATTTGGAAGAAATTGGGGTCAAACCCAATGCCATGACCTACAACTCTGTCATGTCCGGACTTTGTAAAACTCGGCAGACTGATCGTGCAATTGACTTCTTAGCTTATATGGTATCTAGGGGATGTAAACCCACTGAAATTTCTTATACCATTCTGATTGAAGGCCTAGCTTATGAAGGCTTAGCTAAGGAGGCGTTGGAGTTATTAAATGAGTTGTGCTTGAGAGGAGCTGTGAAGAAAAGTTCAGCAGAGCGTGTGGCAGTCAAGATGTAGCTTGCAGTTCATACCATTTGTTGCTACTATATGACAACTGGTAACCCTTTTTCCTAAGATTTTGGAAGTGTTTTTCCTTGATCAATATTTTTGTAAGACCTTTTGCTTTGTAATTCGATGTTGCACGACACAAAACCCAGGTACAGTTTTACCAGATGGTCTTCCAACAGCAGTCAGGGGCGTTGCTACGTTACCTTATTTTTGAGTCTCTGCAATCTTACGGTTGATGCTTAGGTTGATGACTTTTATCTACGATAGGTAAAAGATAGGTTTTATGCTTGAGTAGGAGCTCCCTTCACATTGTTCGGTTTGAGAACATGTTGAGAATAAAAAAAGAATCGCCGCAAGTGTACGCCTAATCTGTCGTAGGTGGTTACGAAAGGAAGGGACGAGAATAGGACGGAGGGTTCTAGAAGGAAAAACGCAGAAGAGATTCAGGGAGAGAGAGAATCAAGAGAGAGAGAGAGAGAATATCATTCATTCACAACCCAACATGCTTACAGTGTGAGGGTTCGCGCGTGATAAAGAATTACATGAATCATCCTCTACACTCGCGTATATCAACTATACTATGAATCTTATTCTAAACGCTGCGTCTAACAGCTACGTTGTTTCCCTTCTCCGATGCGTGGAAGCTTAAACTGCATCGTCTTCATTAATTCCTTCAACAGAACAATGCTAATCAGGGAATCAAAGGTCATCGAGAGGCTCTCTTGTACGAAAGTTTGGACAACTGGCGTTTCTTTCCAATACTAGATGATTCTCTGGCACCGTTGATGGGATCTCCACAATAATGAACATACAAGTAAAACTAAGTTGCCTCTCAATGACCGAGTAGAAAATCTTAAAGGAAAATTATTCGTTGTTCCTCCTAACCTTTTTCTGTTTAAGTTCCCTGACCTAAAATAATTCTTATTGTAGTTCTTTATCTTATTATTTCGATCCAATTAAGTATTTTTCCCAATCTCTAAAGTTGACGTGGCATTCTCAAAATAAAATATGGTTAATTTAATTTATGTTGATTCCATTTAGACACATGAACGAAATTAAAACCTAAAATATTTAAATTAGTCATAGATAATATTTAAGACACATGAAAGAAATTAAAACCTAAAATATTTGAATTAATCATAGATAATATTTAAGAAAATTAAAAATCTTAAATATAAAAACTAAAAATAAATACTACCCTTTTATCTATTTATTTTTTTCTTAGTGCTATCATTGTCCTTCACTTTCACCACAAAAATTACATTTTTTGTTTTTGATCACAAGAATTAACGTGAATTTGGATGGTGATAATTTTTTTATCCAAAAATTTGGCATGAATTTCAATGATAATTGTCATATTTTAAAAATCTCGGTGGCGTTAATCTAATTTTTGTATCGGTTGATCAATTATTTTCTATGAGTTTTTTTTGATGAATTATTGTATTTGAGATTTTTCGTTTCCTCAAAACACTTGTAAGCATTGACGATTATTATGAAATTTTTTATTGTTTAATTTATAGGTCATTTTCTTTTTCATTTTTCTTTGTTTATTCTTTCTCTCTTTGTTTGAAGCAATATTATGAATACTGTACTGACATTGGTACCAGATTGAATTTTGGTACGGTACTGTACTGATACCACTTAGTGCCGAGTACCATTTCAGGTTTTTTTTAATTTATAAAATAGTCCTAAATTTTTTAAAAATTATAAATAGTCTATTAGTATATTATATTGTATATTTTATAATTTATAATTTTATATTAACCATGTCTCCAAAAATTATAATAATACAAATTTAAAATAACAAAAATTTATTTATTTTTATTAAAATTAATTTTCTCATATAAATAATAACTACAATTAATATGCAAAAAAGATCATTTAATCATCATTCAGGTATAAAATTAAGAGCAATACAAGGTATTTTAAATATTACAAGTTCGTCATATGATAAATAATAATTACATTAAAAAATAAAATAAAAAGAAAATAAAGATCCTATTATAATTTACAGTAAGATTTTGTGATGAGAAAATAATCAACAAGAAGTGAAATCTGAATCGAAAACATATATTATTTAAGTTATTATCAATTAACTATATATTATTTAATATATTTTTTATTAATGAGAATTTGAACAATTAATTTAATTTAATAATTAATTAATTAAATTTAATTATTAATAAAATTATAAATAACTTACTTTAATTTAAAATTAAATTTATAAAATTAAATTAATAATTATTAATAAAAATAATTAAATATAAAAATATTTTAAAAATACATAAATTTCCAATAAAATTTGATTTAATAATTAAAATATGTCTAAAAATAAATATTAGTTTATAAATAATAATTTATTTTAAAAATAAAATATTTTTATTAAAAATTTATTAATAAATATTATATAAATGATTAAAATAAATTTAAATCAAAATAATTTTTTTAAAGTTTTATTTAATGTATAATTATTATTGCTAATAAAAATATTTATTTTAAATTTAAAATATAAATTAAAAATCAAAATAAAAATTGAATTAAATAAGTAAATAACTAATTAAAAACAACTTTGAAAAGGGGGGTGAGGAAGGCAAGACTTAGGAGGCGCGAGGAATTTTTATAAAAAAAATTTAAAAATTTTGCTAAATTATTCCCGTGTTTTTCAAAGTTTTTTTTTTACTGGTTATGTGACACCCCACTCTGCAAGACACGTACCTCACATCTTGAGTGATGTTCGATAACGTACCCTGCGAGGGTGGCATGCTAGCACAATCAGTCAGTAAAATTTCGTTACAATTTTTTTCAAGACACATATGTGGAAATCAATAATTAAATTGGGCTCATTCTTTTTTTTAATAACGTCAAAATCACATTTATTATTATTACACTCAAAATCAATCTCATTTACAAACCTTTCTACTATGGAAAGTTATTACAAAATAGAAATATACAAATATACATGTTACAATAATTGCGGAAGACTCAATTTAATAAAAAAATAAGAAAATGCTATTGCAGACACGAACTGATCTCGATCTCTATCTCTTACTTGAATGCAGTGCTTATACTTCCATTAGCCTAATGGGGTAACTCTTTTGAGCCTGAAAAATATTGCAAAATTTTGGGTGAGTTTTTGCAAACTTAGTGAGTGACAATCCTCGATGGCTCACTCAATCACATAAACATACAGTTCATATAATCATGCGGTTCACCTGATATCTTTAATTCATCATGTTGAATAATATAGACTTGATCAGTTATTTCACATTTTACATGCAACACATATCACATTCAGAAATTATTCAAATCATTATAATCATTTATATCAGGCATATGCAGTGCACATAAGTCTCTTTTTCATTTATTATTTTTGTTCTAATCGAGTGTCTTTCTATCTAGCTCATATCCCTTAGTGGATACCGGGCTATATCAGATGATATCCAATATCCCTTAATGGATATCGGGTACATTAATAACCGAGCCTAAGGCTTTTATCATAGTTTTTGAGCTTTAAGCTCTTTTTTGGTGGCTACTCCCGTCACAACTGCCTTTTATCTTTCATGCATTTATGTAATGGAATGCGTTAATCACATATGTTCACTTTATTTCACTTTACACATTCACTTTCACACGTCATCGGACCTTAGTCCGGCATTCAACATTTAAGTGAGAATACATTTATTTCTTCCATTCAGATACAAGTAGTACTTCAACATCACATTTATGCATCAAGTCTCAGACCTTCATTGTCCGACATCAAATAAGCAAATCACATTCATATAATTTATATTCACATTGCATAATAATCATAACCGTAGTCATTCAATGCAGAAATTGAAATCAAAACAAACAATGAAATGAGACCATCTAGGTCAACTCACAGTACGCTCCAGATTAGCAATTGCTTCTAAGATCTGGAAACGTTTGATTGTGGACATTTATCCTGCACATCAAAATTATACAATACACACATTGCACACACATTAATTATTGCACAATCTTAAGTATTCATTTATGCACAAATGTGTATATGGGCTATGTACAATGCATGCTTAATGACAATCCCGGGTGTATTATCAAATTTCACATTTTATCCACATTCTCATTTTGTAACTCAATTACTCGACATTCTATTTTTAGCATTATTTGCTCTCACAGTATCTAACTCTCACTAACTTTTGTTGAATACCCATTACTCATTTCCTTTGAATCACAATTACAATCACATAAACATCTACATTTCCATTATACACATGTCTTTGGTGCTTTAATACCGACAATTCATTCACTGATGTTGTTCTAACATTATATAATCATACAATATCCAAACTCTCATTCTTTCTTAGAAATTCTTCAAAATTCTAGACCTTTGGGTCTATTTTTCTTGTTCATTCTGAAAAAGAAAATGAAGTAATTTGGCAATACTTTCTTCTAGAAAAATGTTCTCCATTGTCTTAAGTTTTTAATGACACCTAGATCATTCAGTTCAGTGTTTCAAAAGTTATACTCCAAATATTTCCAATTGTTCATAAACTAAATCAATATCCTGTACTAAAATTCAATTCAGAAATATGGAATTCTAAAGACAGAACTAAAATTCTATTTCTTCAAAAAATTTGTAGCCCTATGTCTCTAGTTTACTTCAAATAAAAAATCATCCCAATTGGATAACTACAGTTCAAGATATCATCAAAATACTGAAGCATATTTAAGCTATATAGGAAAGTTGGCCGTGGGGAACTTTTCTGGAGAGGAAAATTCCTCGTGAAATCTTGCAAGTTGGCCACAGCGAAGCAAGGAATTGGCCACAACACACTTTTCCCGAGAGGAAAATCCTATAAGTTGGCTGCAGTGAACTTTTATAGAAAGCAGTAAATAGGACTCATTTTCTAGCTTTTCCAACTCTATTTTTCAGGTCAGTTTTGTATGACCATTATGACCTAGAAAGTGAGATTTTTTGGCAATAACTTCTTCTAAACAATTGTTCATATATGTCTTAAGTTTCTAAAGAACCTAATTTCATACAATCAGGTTCAGTATTCTGAAAGTTATATACAATTTATTACATACTGTTCACAAACAGAGACATAATCCGAAACTCAACTTCAAGACAAATTTCAAAACCTTTAGAGACAGAATTCAAACTAGATTTCTTCATAAAAATTGTATTCATTCGTATCTAGTTTAATATAAATCAACAATAATCCTATTTGGATATCTGTAGGTCAAGATATGTCTAAATTTCATATGCATGTTCAGTAGAAATACTACATCTAACATATTTCCAGCACTCCTCATCATAAATTTCATCCTAATTCATCTCTTTTGCTTAGTCTATCATTTCTAACTTATATCCACATCATTTCCTCTTCATTTAAACCCCATTTACAGTTCAATATCATCTATGCACAATTATAGTCCATGATTGATCATGAACACTAATAACACATATATATACACATTCATCATCAACTTCCTATACATATTCAACTTCATTTCTACCTTCATTTCACTTTTAACTATCACCTTAATTCTTCTCATTTCAAAATACCACATTACTCTCTTTCTTTAGTTCTAGACTCATTTTATTTCATTACAAAAACATCCAAGGACATTCACATTAATTCACCAAGAAAACAGAACAAAAACCTATTATGTATCCAGTTTTTCTGCACTTTTTCTTACACCCAGTACTTAAATTCAAATCCAAATTCAAAACTAATAAAGACAGAATTTGAATTCGATGTCTTCATGAAAAATGTATCCATATCTATCTACTTTAATCCAAACTAAAAATCACCTCATTTGGATATCTACATAACAAGTTATGGCTAAATTACAGATGCATAGTCAATGGAAAATGTCACAGCTAACATTTTTCCAACACCCTTAAAACACCATTTACTCAATCAATCCAACATTATTTCATTCCATAATCTCTCATCCATCAAAACACCAAAGCAAGACATGAATCTATCCACATTTCTCATCCACGTTTTAGCATATACTCATCCTAATTTCATGAATATTTAACCTCTAACTATGATCAAATATGCTTCTATTAAGACAACCCACGAAGAACAAAATTTAACTTACATGTTTAGCTCCAAGCTTTTTCAAATCACCAAGAAACCCTAGCTCCCCCACACACATGATCTTCACCTCTTTAAGGTGGAATAGTTTGGGTCTTTTAGCAACAAGAAGAGGGAGACAATGAATCTTGAAGAAGCAAGGTGAAAGAGTTAAACAAAAGTCAACATGATGAGGGTGAGAGTGGATGTCGTAGGTGAAGGAGAGGAATGGAGAAGGTGAAGAAATGAAGAAGTTGGGCAAATGGAGCATGCGTTGTTTTTGGCAATAAAAACATAACCTAACAAGTGGTGTGGCAAGTGACACTTGTCACTTGCCACATGTCACTCTCTTAAGGTCTCTTCTTGATCTTTTAATAAGCTATTCCATTTGCCTCCAATTTTTAACCCAAATTTCTCCCAATTTTCAATGATACTTGCCATTAAATCTTAATGTCATTCATAAAAATTTTCACTGCCATTTGACTCTTATTTCTACTACTATTTATCAATTGTTCTGCTACTTAGCATTTTTCCTAATCCAAAAATACCCTTAATTTCATAATTATCCTAAATTTTTACTAAAAATTCTTAGTCAATAAATACTCTCTCCAAATCAATTCTTAACAGATACAATTCACAATTCCAAATATTATCAAATTTATAGATCAGTTATACCCGGAAAATGTCAATGAATGCATGTACAATCATTTTAGTGTGCAAAAATTAATATTCACATGTGTGTATGATAACATTATGCATGAAATGCAATTTTCTAAACTCTCATTACCATTTTCTCAATTACGGAAATCTAGGGTTCTAACCCTTAGTATGGAAATGAGATGTTACAATTCTCCGCCTCTTTAATAAATTTCGTTCTCGAATTTTGTTTATCTGAATCATCAAAAACAAAGGCAAGGGTAATGTTTCCTCCGTTTCCCATTGATCTTTATCACTTGAAAATTTTTTTCCACTTGACTATGGTCAATGGAATCCCTCGATTTTCCAGTCGCTTATTCAGATATCACACTATCTTAACTGTTTTCTCAATTATTTCAAATTACTCAAAATTTCACTTCTGGTCTCAATAACACATATATCGGATCATAACGATATTTCCTAAACATATCCATGTAATATCGTGTGAATCTGAAACATCTTTTATTGATAAAACTAACTCATAAGTCAATGGTCCTATTCTCAATAACTTCATATAGACCAATTTATGTCAGGCTTAGCTCTTCTTTTTTTTAATAAAATTTTTCCTTACATGAGCACAACTTTCCATGGCAATACTCTTAGAATTATTTCATCTTTTGCTTGATACTTCACATCTCTTTAGTGTTAATACACTTAACTCTTATGTCTGTCTCACTATCTTCCATACCTTCGGTGTTGGTCACCTAACTCGTTCATTTTTCTTGAATCACTTAATTTCTATTACAGATTCATTTCTCTTATCAACAGTATCTCGAATCAATTCTGGCCTTCACTTAATTTCTATTACATATTCATTTCTCTTATCAACAGTATCTCGAATCAATTCTAGCCTTTATCCCTTTTTTTTTGGCCCACTTCGTTTCAATGTAAGGGTGAATGACTCTTTTTATCGTATAACGCCTTATACAGTATTGTAATGATATCACTATGATAATGAATGTTATGCTTAAAAATCAATTAGAACTACACATTTGCCTAATGTTCCTATGAACTCCAAAATATAAGCTTTAAGCATGTCTCCAACAGTTAAGAATGTGGGCAATTCAAACATTCAGTCACTTGATTCTATATTCTACATTCTTAGCCGCTAAATGTTATTTCAGTGCATTCCTACTAGGATGTATAGCCTAGGTTGTTCTTAGTGCTTTCTCCATAATCTCTTTGCTCAATCATCTTTATCTGGTACACATACTTCTTATTTCAATCACAAAATACCAGTTTCCAATTCGAACTCAAAGTTCGGATTCATTTTCGATTTCTCAGTAAGATTCATAAATTATGAATCCTTAATTTGGGCTTTGTTGATTCTTTCATGTGAAACTGATCTTAAATTGTTAGTAGCTAATAGTACTTTGATTTGCCCAAAATTCAACTCAACATTCTATGCTTTTTATTGCATTAAGTTTGGTATCCTCAATATCCAAATTTGTGATACACTACTATTCAATTTTCTGTTGAATGCATCGATTACGACAGCTTTACTGGGAAATACTCATTTGCACAATCATGATCTTTCAGTAATTCTATCCATTGTCTCGGTTTTATATTCAATCCATTCAAACTTAATAATTACCTCAAGTTAAATTATTTGTATAAAATCCAAAATGTCTCCGTACATGTAATGTCTCCAAACTCTCAAACCAATTACTGTTGTAGCAAGTTTCAATTTATATATCAAATAATCAACTCATGAGACTGTAATTGTCTTTATGCATATGAAATAACTTTATTTTGCTGCATTAGATTTCATCCTAGTCTCTGGTACGAAACATCATTACATACTACATAATCTCCAATTCCAAATGATGTAATTATCATTGATGTTATACTTCCTCAAAATTCAGTCATACTATTTACATGTATTTCCTCAGACATTTTTGTCAAAGGTCTAAGATTTGTAAAAACTCCTTAACAGTGTCTAGTAGTGTCCAATATATAGCTTATTTGTGAAAACTCCAGATCTCTTATAAATTCCTTAGAGTTTCTCACTTCATCATTGCCTCTACTTTCTCTTTGGGTCTCTCAATATGCCATGTTTAGATACTGAACGATCTAACATATTATTTGATCAAGCTAAGATTCACTCTTAATGAATTTAGCATATAATTGTTTCTACGTTCATGATATGTAAGAATTACCTCAAATATTCAAAACATTCTTCTCGACTTTTTTGAACACATTCGATATATCATCTATAATTATAGTCACTAATTGATCTACTTTTTCTTAGATTGCTTTAATCTTCAATGTCATGTTATTGTCAGGGGCATTTGTTAACTCAAACAGATATAGCCAAAACTCTAATGCCCATGATTGGTTCTCGTAATCCTTTAAGTGACTAATTCCACAATGAGGTAATATTATCTCATGTTATTTTCAGTTTCCCAGTTAATTTCTTTTCACGAATGATTTTCTTCATTCATTCGATTTCCTTTGATTTCACATTAACTTATTCTAATGTTTGTTCATTCATACTAGTTTCTCCACTCATTTCAATTTATTTACAATCTTAACTTCCTGTGTTGGAAACACATTAATCATATCTAATTTATATCTCCTATACTTATTTGCATAAAATATAAGGTGGACCTAAATTCTCCTCACATTAGCAATAATGTCTCTTCAAATTCAAAATCCAATCACATAGTTGGATACTTTACATCAACAAATTGCATACACTCTCAGTAGCATAATCTACATCTTATGCTTGAATCTTCATTAGGAATGGGACTCCAATATTCACTTTTGAATCATTACATATTCATTTATGATTCGTTCCTTCATTGTTCATTCTTAAAATAAACTATTTTTTCTACTTAACCTGATTCAGTGAAATTCTTCTTCCAAGGAAGAATTCATGCTACAATTGTCTATATTGTTCATATAATCCTTATCAATCCGTTGTTATCATCATTGCATTTTCGGCCATTCTACCTCAAGAAGACCAATTTCTATCGTTCTTACTAGGTCATAATGTTCTGGTTACCAAATCTTGATGAAGTAGTAAACATGATTCCTATCGCATATGCTTAGGTGTGTACCATCAAGGTCCTCCCATTCTATCCAGAGATTTATTTCCGATGGATCACCCATTATCTTACAATAGTAATAAGTTGATCTCAATTGATCCTAGAGAACATTTCTCTTTTTATTCCTTCCCAAAATCGGGGTATCTGTAGCACCCCACTCCTGCAAGACCCGAACCCGACATCGATGGTGATATCCGAGTCTGTACCTCGCAAGGGTGGTGTGCAAGAGCACTAACAATCAAAAGTCGGTATGAGTAAAAATTTTTTTTATCACAAATGTGGGCCCATTTTTAATCAGAAACATTTTCACTTACAAGACAACATGTCAATTAGCCCAATCCAAAAATAACACATGTTACACTTTGATCAAGCTCTTTACATAACCTAAATACACCAAATACAATAATTTGCAAAAAATATACTTCAGTGCGAAAACTAAAAGACACAATGCAGACGCGAACTGATCCCGATCTCTTCTTTCACTCACATGCAATAGATATACGCCCGCTGCCTAACGGGGTATTCTTCTGAGCCCTGAAAAATAATTGCAAATTTTGGGTGAGTTTTGCGAACTCAGTGA
>JAOSBN010000006.1:7031309-7043773 GCA_027563595.1 Erythroxylum suave | reverse complement strand
CAAGTTTCAAGAAGACTATTTTCTCAAATTTTGCCTAACTCAAAAAGTCAACTCTCAAGTCAAACTTTCTATCATATATAAACACAAATCACATTTCTAAACGCCCATGGACCACTCAAAATTACTATTTTACCCTTCCCATCGATGATGGGATGTTACAGTCTCCCTGCTACGATCATGATAGAAACCTATTTTTGTCATGTGATCATTGTGCCCTACACTTTCTTCCTCACAATAACATATACACTAACATCAATTCTACTTTACTTTTTTGTTTTTGAATTTACCTATTCTAATGCTACACCATTTCATAATAATTCAACTACCATATTGACTGCATCTACTCTTCCCATTTGATTCATCATCTTTTTCTTAATCTCATGCATACATAAAATTCTATCTTGTATGCATTCCTAACTTTCTCCTTATATATATCTCATGAAAAGTCATTTATGTCTATTTCATTCCCCTTTTATTCCTTCCCCATTTCTATCTCTTTTTCCTATTGTCATTTATTTCATCTTCCATATGTATATCCTCAATCCGTTCAGAATTATAGATGCATAATCATCATGAAATTCTGATCTCAATGTCACAGACATATTCTTATGCTAAATCATAGCTCTTATCACATTTATTCAGCATTTATTCAGCATTCATTTAAAGTCCAAGTTTAACCTCTCAAAGTCATAAAAAAATTTATTTTCTTTCAACTTGGCTTGTACACTTTTTAAATCTCATCATTTCTACTTATATCTTTATTTTTCCTCAAACAATCCACGAAAAAGTATTCATATTTATTTCACATTTGAGGATATACCACTACAGTATAATATTGATGTCATATTTTATAATACATCACCAATACAAATGCATTGAATCTTTATCTGTCATATCTAACTATATACTATTTCTTATTTCTAGATATCCACAAATTTTCATTTTCTCTCATTTTGATAGGTCATCATTCTTTTCACTATTTCTATCAGCTCAAACTCTTAACAAATGCTCATGTGTGTGACTCATATACATGTGACTTAGACTAGGGATTAGTTGCTACTGCCTGCTATGACATGTCTAATATGCATGAAACTTGACACATATTTCAAAAATCGCCTATGTAAGATACTAAATCTGAGCTCTGATACCAAATTGTGACACCCCACTCTCGCAAGAAATGTACCTCACATCTTGAGTGATGTTTGAGAATGTACCCTGCGAGGGTGGCATGCTAGCACAGTCAGTCAGTAAAATCTTGTTACAAATTTTTTTTCAGCACACATATGCAGAAATCAATAATCAAATTGGGCCTATTCTTTTCTTTAATAACATCAAAATCACATTTATTATTATTACACTCAAGATCAATCTCATTTACAAACCTTTCCATTATGGAAAGTTATTACAAAAGAGAAATATACAAATACACATGTTATAATAATTGCGGAAGACTCAATTTGACGCAAAAATAAGAAAATACTAATGCAGACGCGAACTGATCCAGACCTCTATCTCTTACTTGAATGTAGTGGTTATACTCCCATTAGGCTAATAGGGTAACTCTTCTGAGCGTGGAAAATATTGCAAAATTTTGGGTGAGTTTTTGCAAACTCAGTGAGTGACCATACTCAATCACGTAAACATACAGTTCATATAATCATACAGTTCACCTCATATCTTTAATTCATCATGTTGAATAACATTTACTTGATCAGTCATTTCAAATTTTACATTCAACACATATCACATTAAAAAATTATTCAAATCATTATAATCATTCATATTAGGCATATGTAGTGCACATGAGACTCTTTTTCATTTATTATTTTCGTTGTAACTGAGTGCCTTTTTATCTAGCCCATATCCCTTAGTGGATACTAGGCTGTATCAGATGATATCCCATATCCCTTAGTAGATACCGGGTACATTCACAACCGAGCCTGAGGCTCTTATCACAGTTTCTAAACTTTAAGATCTTTTTCACACTATGAGCTTTAAGCTCTTTTTCGGTGGCTACTCCCGTCACAACTACCTTTTATCTTTCATGCATTCATGTAATGAAATGCATCAGTCACATATGTTCAATCAGTCACTTTATTTCACTTTACACATTCACTTTCACACGTCATCGGACCTTAGTCTGGCATTCAACATTTAAGTTGAGAATACATTTATTTCTTCTCATTCACATACAAGTAGCACTTCAATATCACATTTATGCATCAAGTCTCGGAACTTCATTATTCGGCATCAACATAAGCAAATCACATTCATATCATTTATATTCACATTGCATAATAATCATAAATGTAGTCATTCAATGCAGAAATTGAAATCATAACAAACAATGAAATGAGACCATCTAGGTCGACTCACAGGACGCTCCAGATTAGAAATTGCTTCCAAGATCTGGAAACGTCTGAATGTCGACATTTATTCTGCACATCAAAATTATACAATACACATATTGCACACACATTAATTGTTGCACAATATTAAGTATTCATTTATGCACAAATGTGTATATGGACTATGTATAATGCATTCTTAATGACAATACCGGGTATATTATCAAATTTCACATTTTATCCACATTTTCATTTTGTAACTCAATTACTCGACATTTCATTTTTAGCATTATTTGCTCTCATAGTATCCAACTCTCACTAACTTTTATTCAATACCCATTACTCATTTCCTTTGAATCACAACTACAATCACATAAACCTCTACATTTCCATTATACACATATCTTTGGTGCTTTAATACCGGCAATTCATTCACTAATGTTGTTCTAACATTATATAATCATACAATATCAAACTCTCATTCTTTCTTAGAAATTCTCCAAAATGCCGGACCTTTAGTCTATTTTTCTTGTTCATTTTGACAAATAAAATGAAGTAATTTGGCAATAATTTCTTCTAGAAAAATGTTCCCCGTTGTCTTAAATTTCTAATGACACCAAGATCATTCAATTTAGTTCAGCATTTCAAAAGTTATATTCCAAATATTTTAGGCTGTTCATAAACTAAATCAATATCTTGTACTAAACTTCATATAAAAAATATGAAATTATAGAGACAGAATTAAAATTATATTTCATCATAAAATTTATATCCCTATGTCTCAAGTTTACTCCAAATCAAAAATCATCCTAATTGGATAACTACAGTTCAAGATATCATCAAAATACTGAAGCATGTTTAAGCTGTGCAGGAAAGTTGACTGCGGCGAACTTTTCCTGAGAGGAAAATTCCTCGTGAAATCTTGCAAGTCACTTTTCTTGAGAGGAAATCCCATAAGTTGGTTTTGGCGAGCCAAGGAGTTGTTCACGCAAACTTTCACCGAAAGCAGTAAACAAGACTCATTTTCCAACTTTTCCAACTCCGTTTTTCATGTCAGTTTTGTATGACCATTATAACCTAGAAAATGAGGTTTTTTGGGAATAAATTCTTCTAAACAATTGTTCATATATGTCTGTTTTAAGTTTCTAAAGAACCTAATTTCATACAATTAGGTTCAGTATTATGAAAGTTATGCACAATTTACTACATACTGATCGCAAACAAAGACATAATCTAAAACTCAATTTCAAGACAAATTTCAAAACCTTTAGAGATAGAATTCAAACTCAATTTCTTCATGCCAATTGTATTCATCGTCTATAGTTTAATATAAATTAAAAATCATCCTATTTGGATATCTGTAGGTCAAGATATGTCTAAATTTCAGATGTATGTCCAAAAGAAACACGCACTCCTCATCATCAATTTCATCCTAATTCATCTTTTTTGCTTCGTCTATCATTTCTAACTTATATCCACATCATGTCCTCTTCATTTATACCCCAAATACAGTTCAATATCATCTATGAACAATTATAGTCCATGATTGATCATGAACACTAATAACAAAATATACATATATATACACATTTATCATCAACTTCCTACACATATTCAACTTCATTTCCACTTTCATTTCACTTCTAACTATCACCTTAATTCTTCTCATTTAAAAATACCACATTACTCTCTTTCTTTAGTTCTAGAGTCATTTTATTTCATTACAAAAACACCTAAGGATATTCACATTAATTCACCAAGAAAACAGAACAAAAACCCATTATGTATCCAGTTTTTCTGCACTTTTTCTTACACCCAGTACTTAACTTCAAATCAAAATTCTAAACTCATAAAGACAGAATTTGATTTCAATGTCTTCATGAAAAATGTAGCCATATCTATCTACTTTAATCCAAACTAAAAATCACCTCATTTGGATATCGACATAACAAGTTATGGCTAAATTACAGATGCATAATCAATGAAGAATGTCCAGCTAACATTTTTCCAACACCCTTAAAACACCATATACTCAATCAATCCGACATTATATCATTCCATAATCTCTCATCCATCAAAAAAACAAAGCAAGACATGAATCTATCCATATTTCTCATCCACGTTTTAGCATATACTCATCCTAATTTCTTAAACATTTAACCTCTAACTATGATTAAATATGCTTCTATTAAGACAACCCATGAAGAACAAAATTTAACTTACATGTTTAGCTCCCAGCTCCTTCAAATCACCAAGAAACCCTAGCTTCCCCACACACACGATCTTCACCTTTTTAAGGTGGAATAGTTTGGGACTTTTAGCAACAAGAAGAGTGAGACAATGAATCTTGAAGAAGCAAGGTGAAAGAGTTGAACAAAAGTCAACATGATGAGGGTGAGAGTGGATGTCGTAGGTGAAGGCAAGGAATGGAGAAGGTGAAGAAATGAAGAAGTTGGGCAAATGGAGCATGTGTCGTTTTTGGTAAGTGAAAGACCAAAATATGGTCTTTCACTTAATAAAAACATAACTTAACAAGTGGTGTGGCAAGTGATACTTGTCACTTGCCACATGTCACTCTCTTAAGGTCTCTTCTTGATCTTTTAATAAGCTAGTCTATTTGCCTCCAATTTTTAACCCAAATTTCTTCCAATTTTCAATGATACTTGCCATTAAATCTTAATGTCATTCATAAAAATTTTCACTACCATTTGACTCTTATTTCTACTACTATTCATCAATTGTTCTACCACTTGGCATTTTTCCTAGTCAAAAAACCCTTAAATTTCATAATTATCCCAACTTTTTACTAAAATTCTTAGTTAATAAATACTCTCTCCAAATCAATTCTTAACACATACAGTTCACAATTCCAAATATAATCACATTTATAGATCAGTTATACCCAGAAAATGTCAATGAATGCATGTACAATCATTTTAGTGTGCAAAAATCAATATTCACATATGTGTATGATAACATTATACATGAAATGCATTTTTCTAAACTCTCATTACCATTTTCTCAATTACAGAAATCTAGGGTTCTAACCCTTAGTATGGAAATGGGATGTTACAGGTTAGTAGCATGCGAAATCTTCAGTATCGACCAGTACCGACTACCCGTACCTTTAAACACAATTTCGTAACGTTTCCAACTGATATGGTACCTTTCGGCCGGTACACGCCTGTATGGTATGAAACCCATAATGTTGGTTTGAAGGCGAAGGATATTATATAATATTGATAATCTTCAAATTTTAATGACCATCTGTCATGATTTATGGATAATTGGGTTAACTAGCTTCTTGCTTTTTTCAATCTTTAATATTAAAGGTATCAATCTCCATCTCCAATTTGATCTCACCAATTTGAGAGTCTTGCATTTTGAATGTATAAAATTTGTCTTATTTAAAACTGTTGTAATTTGAGCTTTCTAGAATATTGTCTCTATTTTACATATGATTTTTTAGTAAGTGTATCAAATGTTTTTATCTTTTTATGACTTTGTTAAGAAGTATTAATATAGCATATTAAAAAGATACCATGGCGGGTCATTCAATGAGAATTAGCCTATTAAATATGTTGGTGACACAATAGGCTAAATTGGCAAATCTTGTTTTGGAAATTCAAGGGACAACATAAGGGATACGGGAAAATGTAATAATATAAAACATAAAATTTTAAAGTAACTAATACGTATTTCAAGAATATTAGAAAGTTTTTACAATACTACCCTAGAAATGCTATGTTAATTGATTAGTTGCAAGGTTAAAATGAAGGGTCTTAAATAGATGAGGGCTTACACTTCTCATCTGGAAAAAAGTAAGGTTGTCTTTATTGAAGATGTTAAAGTTGATGAGGGAAGTGAGCCATTTTTAAGTGTAGTAGGTGTTGTTATAAATGATTGACAACCAACTCATAATGTTCCAACTAGTTAAGCCTTTAAGGGTAACAGTTCTCAAAAAGCAACTAAAGATGTGGCTAGCAAAACTTCAAAATATAATGGTGATGAAGAAGGTGATGCTCATAATTGGTCTAAGGAATTAGAAGTGGTAGGCGAAGAAGATGAGGAGTATATGTTTTCAAAGAAGGATGTGGAGTATCAGTGGGGTATTTGTTAGAGGGTGAGAAGTTAAAAGAGATAAATAAAAAATTCATTAGTCTTATGTTAATAATCTTAGAAGGATCTAAATCGAATATGAGAATCAAAAGTGAGAAGTGAAGAGTTAAATTATGAATAAAAAGGAAGCAAACTAGAAAGACATTCAATTCTTAATATAGACGATGGAGGTTATAATGATAAAGTGTATTTTTCCTGTTTAAAATGTAAGTTTTTTCCTATATTCAATTGTATATTAATTTTTTTAGTTCGTTACTCATATATTAATTCTTGCAGGAGATCCTAACCAAAGTTGTCATTGTTGAAGTGAATAAAGGAAGCAAAGTTGCTATTACAGAAGAGTTACAAAGAAGGTTGATGAGGTTGTGCCATGTAACCTCTTTCCTCCTTAGAAACTATTAATAAAAGTGAGTTAAGTATTAAAATTGAAGCAATTTTAAGAAAAAGGAATATTATCAATAAAAATGAGTTAAGTATTAAAATTAAAGCAATTTTAAGAAGGAATATATATTGTAAGAGATGAGAGTTGCTAAAGAGATATATATATCAAGAAAAAAGCCAAAAGAGCATAAGCAACTTCTAGTGTGCGCTCAACAGTTTATAGTTAGTGAACCATCTTACTACAAATATTGAATAATTAATGATTCTTTTGCGTTAATACCAATGTTAATAGTTAATGGGCTTATAGACTTTAGACTGTTGGTTAATATGATTATTCTTTTTGGTCATTATCTAACTGGTATTCAAATATTTTAATATTGATAGAATAATGCTAATCATTTATAATTATCAATATATTTGAGTTATTTAAATCCTTGTTTTTATCTCTATATGTATGCGAAAACATTATTGAGTAATTTAATCGTAAAAGGCAAAACTTTTGTTGATATAAGCACTTGTGTTTGACATCGTATTTAATACTAGAATGTTAATTTCTTTATCTAGCAAGCATACGCGTTTTGAAACACCATGTTTAAGTTAATTTCTTAAATCCTGGTTCCATACACAAACACGAACTAGGACACATTCATATGGGAGACCGTGTTCAAATTTTTAGTTAACTTCCTATGTCTAATTAGGAACATGAGCTACAACATGCTTATGTTTGAGACCATATTTCTTCCTCTTATTGTACATTGTAAAATGACTCTCTTAAGTAGTATATCACATCCTTATAATCTTGTAAACAAACTCTATCCTTATAATCCTAAAATAAGTCATCTAAATGCATAAACAATTACCAATTTAGATAATTAAAGAGACAAATATGGACATTACTAAAGAAAAAAATGTAATTTACAAGCATACAAGATACAAATAATAGGGGAAGCAATTATGGTCCGGCTATTCTATTAGACAATGCATAAATACCTTATTTATTTTAGTGGACAATGCACAAGTAACTTTTCATAATCACTTTATCTTCCTCTTAAAATCCATCTCTTCTTCACATCAAAACCACCACTTCTTTCTATCAAGCAATAACCTTGACAACATTTCGTTCACAAACAAGCTTATATTGACTAACCTAATAAGGTAGTATACTATTCTCTTGTATTCTCTTACTTGTTCTTCATAATTGTGTTCTTCCTTAACAATTTAATAATTATTTGGATAATTCTAGGACAAATAAGTGGTGTAGTCCACCTAGAAAATTGCATGCACCCTCTATCTAAACACAAATGCTTAAAAATTAAACATGTTTAAGGAGGTTATTGCATAAATTTTTTGGGACAACAAATTATATGTGCGTAATCTTTTTAAGGTTTTTAGTTTAACACCCAATCTTTAAAATTTTTTAGTTTAATTTTAAAATTTTCAAAATTTGTACTACTCAAGTTAAAACACTATCTTTTTAATTTGTTGATATAATTAATATGACATACTTCTATGGATACCTAGACAACCTATATGGCTTTTTTGGGTTTAAACTTAACCCATATAACCTATATGATAACTTCATGTTGCATTGTATTGATGTACTTTATAAATAATGCTAATTTCTCTCTTTCATCACTTTCAATCACAATGTGTTATTGTTCCTCTTCACAAACAATCCTTATTTCTTTTCTTCGTCACTCTTTATCAAATTACAATGCACCTCTATTGAAGAACAATTCACTTTCTCATATTGTATGAAGGTACACCAACACCCAAGCTTGTCTCTATTGGTTATTCACAAGGTAAGGTAAACGTTTACTTCACTCCTCAATCTAGGGACTGTATATATGATGAGATCAAAGGTACTTTCTAAAAATTCTAATTTGTCTAACTTCTCTTTTTTATCCTTCCATTTATTAAAGGTGATATTGGATTATGTTAGTGATGGGTTTATAAAACTAGCAATACATGATTACCTGAATTGTAAATCTTTCTACTTTGCACTAAGTCTTTATTACAAATGAGAAACTTTTCTTAATTTTTTAACCATATTGGACCTAAAATTCAATTGTATATAAGAAAAATACAATATATATTCTAAAATATTTTCTAAACCCGAAATATGCTTGTATGAAATGATTAAATCAATCACTTACATTATTACAGTTATGTTTAACTTCATAAGCTAAGTTGTGTTTCTTTCATTTACTAGTTGTATTAAAGAACCATAAAGGAATCTAGTGATAGTTTCATGTTGCAACGAACTCACTAAGGTCAATACATAATGATTTTTTTCAATACATCTTTTGGCTCATAGATGGGTTAATATTGGAATAAAAGAATTTGTCACCATATAACCTATATATTATAATTATATATTCATGATATCTATCTTGTCTAAGCTAAGAAAGGGCATCATCTTTTAATCATAGATCAAATTTTATACTACTTGAAAAAGAAAAAAAATTGGTTATCAAATCTGGTCGAGTCATAGATTAAATGCATATTTCCTTTTATGAGGAAATGGGAAAAGTTTTTTTTTTAAATAAGGAGGGGATATTGAACATATTTGTTAAGTATAGACAGAATATATTGTTTATAAATTATTCTCCCTTTCATCTACATGTTTTCCCTATATTCCTACACATATAATGTGTTTACTACTAATAGTTAGAACGGAAGTAATAACTAATTAGGTTTCTGTCTCACTAATGAAGTTTTTGAATGTGTACACATTAATGATACGAATAAAATAGGGCTTTTATTTCTTGCTTATTTAATTTTAATCTTCATATACATTAATAATTTATGTCAACAAAATTGGTTAATGATATAAATTTCTATGAATTTTCTAATTTAAAACTACTTTTCTTCAATGCCTTTGCGCTTAATGTAAAATTGATATTTTTATATAATATCCAGAGATGGATCTTTAGGATAGGAAATTAACAAATTTTTATAGTGGAAAGTTTGTCTATAGGGAAGATGTGGAATAAGTTAGTGGAGATCTTGAAAGTTAAGGCATTAAAATCAATATGTTTTGTTATTGGGATTCTAAGAGAATGCTCATGAAAGATGTTACAAAAGCAAATAAGTTCTTATATAGGGTGAAAAGTGGTAGTCTAAAAAATAGTTTGATAAAGGTAACTGAGTCTGATGAACATAAAGGGATAGATATTTATATTGATTATAGATCCAATTTTTACATTTACACCAAAATATGGATGCTAAAGTTAATATTGAATGGTTTAAGGATGTTAATGTTGAGGGCATTATTAGGATTACAAATAATGTCCCTTCTAGTGCCATTCAATCCACCATCATACAATATACGAATAAAGATGCAAAGGATTATACAAAAGAAGTTGTGTCTATAAGTGACAGTAAAATTGATCCAGTTAAATAAAAAGAGAATGTACTTATGGATGTAAGGATTAGGTAGAAGTTTGAATTGACTTTGGATGATAAAGAGCTAGTAATGTTGAGTAACTTGGTTATTTCTTTTAAAAAGTGACAATTGAAGAAAAATGATATAGAGTAATGTGAGAAATATATATAAAAAATGGAAAGATAAAGAAAAATTGGAGTTGATGGCAGAGAAGAAAGTGATAGGGTTATTGTTAAAAATGAAAATATAACAAAATATTTTGCGTCAAAAAATAATTATAGTTTTGAAGAGTAAGGTGGTTCAAATATCAGTGACAAGTTGGGACAAAAATCAAAATTTCCCTTATAAGAAAAAAAATGAGATTGAGCTTGGCACGCCATTTGACAATTTTAACCACATTAAGAAAGCATGTCATAAGTGTCATATTGATAAAAAACGAGTTTAACTCCAAAGAAATTTTAAGAGCCAAATGTGTTGGTAGATAATACAAAAGATACTATTATGCCAACTTTATGAGAAATCTAAATAGTTTATAGGTAATTATTTTTAATTTTTCTAGTTATTATCATAATTATTTAGGCATTGTTGTATTGTGGACTTACTACTAATGCATATTTGTAAGTAAGAGGTAAGGCACACATGAAATCTTACTTTCATAATAAAAGGTGGATACAAAATGACTTGCTAAGAATTACTTTAATAACCTCCCAAGATTCACCGCATTGAACGTAACAGACTTGAGGAACTTTTTTAAGAAAGATTTTAAAGTTGAAGTAAGGTATATTATCTATTGTAGGGCTCCAAATTTTGTGACAAAGGAAATACAAGGAGGTGTAAAAACATAGTATGGATTACAAAGAACAACTATTAATGTCAAATACTAGAAGTATAGTTAAATTGGTTGTTAAAAGGCCATCAATTGAAGATAAATTCCAGAAATTATTTAATGTTATATATGTATGTTTTGAATGTTGCCAGAAGGGGATTTTACCTAGTTGTAGAAGGTTGTTAGGATTAGATTGTTTCTTTTTTAAAAGATATTATGAAAGGAGAGATATTGACAATAATTAAAAGAGATACCAATAATCAGATGTTCTTTGTGGTATATGTTGTGGTTCATACTAAACAAAAGACACTTGGAGCTGGTTTTTAGAGTTACTAAAGAAATAGTTGGGTTTAAAAGATGAAAGTGAATAGATAATAATTTCTAGTAAAAAAAGGTTTAGATTGGAAATTAATTCTTTTAAGTTTTACTTCAAACTCCCACAGGACAAAATGAATTTCTTAGTTTGGAATATCAGAGGGTTTAATGACCCTCTTAAATAACAAGTCATCAATGATATAGTTATGGAAAAAAAAGCCAGGAGTGTTGGGTCGTTTGGAAACTAAAATAAAACTTCCACAGCTACAAGCATCTCTTATTTTTTTGGGTGGCAAATAGAAAATAATTACCAATAATTCTTTTCATCACAATTGTTGGGTCCCGATTTTAGGATTTTATTTTTATTTTCTTTATTTTATTAAATTATCTAGCATGAAAATAAGTTAGAATTTATGAATTAGGAATTTTTGGATTCTAATAAGCTATATTTTAAATTTTATATGGTGGTATGGATTAAAAAAAGTAATTAAAATTAAGTAAAGGAGTTAACAGAAATTTCCTAATAAAGAAGGGGTAAATTGGTAAAATCAAAAGGGTTATCTTAAATGAATAAAACAAAATAGAGAGGGAGAAGTGAGTGTGTGGTAGTGTAATTAAAAGAACAGAAGAGAATAAGGTGAAGGAGATATTAGGAAATTCTTGAATAAGGAAGGGCAAAATGGTAAAAGCACAAAGAATTGCATTAAATTGAATAAGACAAAGAAGTAAGAGACATGGATTATAAGGAAAGAAGAGAAGAAGGGAAGAATTGTGAGTTATAAGGAAAAGAAGGGAAGAAAGTCGTCTAAGAGAGAAGAAGAAAAACAAAACAACGAGACGAAGGAAGAAGAAAGCAAGGAAAAACGAAGAAAGAAGAGTTTTTGGTAAATCTTTTTCTAGTGAGGTAAACCTTCATATTCTTTAGTTTTGATAGAAGAAAGAGGTAGGTATTATGTGAAGAAGATGTTGAAGAAAGTGGAGAAAAACTAGGTTTTGTTATATGATAAAGATGAGGAAAGAAAGAAGAAGAATAAGAAGATGGTGTTAGATTTTAGTTATTCTAGTTAGATAAAAATTAAGAAGAGAT
>JAOSBN010000006.1:6999998-7015385 GCA_027563595.1 Erythroxylum suave | reverse complement strand
TTCTCAGAAAAGCTCTACTGACAAAAGCTCTACTGATAAAAGCTCTACTAATATAAGCTCATCCAAACGGGCACTAAGTTAACAAATTTCTAGTATTTTTATTATTTCGTTTTTGCTTGGTTTTATTTTGTTTGTGTCAAAGAAGTTTACAGAAGGTTTACGAAGCAGTTAACACTTTTGGTTTTTCAACTGGTATCAGAGCAAGGTCATCGATTCAGAACTTGGTAGCAAGTTGGTGCAGATCCTAGTTTTGCGAACATGGATATTAGAGATGGTGCGTCAATTACCAGATCACCACTATTAGATGGATCCAACTATCCTACATGGAAATTACGGATGAAAGTTTTCATCCAAGCTCAGGGCATGAAAGCTTAGCATTCGGTAGTACACGGTTGGACTCATCCGATGTTCACTGATGATAAAGGAGAGGCAGTTCAAAAAGATCCATTTGAATGGACAAGATTCGAAGATGAAAGTGCACTCAGAAATTCACAAGCAATGCATGTGATATTCATTGCTGTTGATGAGGGACGCTTCTCAATGATTTCAGCCTATGAATCGGCAAAAAAAGCATAAGATGTTTTGCAAGCCATTCATGAAGGGTCAAAATCTGTGATAGCATTAAAACTGCAGATGTTGGCTGTGCAGTTTGAAGAGCTGAAGATGGATGAGAATGAGACTATTGGAGATTTTCATGAAAAATTGCAAAATATAGCAAATCAGACTCATCAACTGGGGAAGAAATACTCCAACGTGAAATTAGTCAAGAAAACTCTAAGGTCGCTACCTCCAAGATTTATTCCAAAAATTGCAGCAATTGAGGAAGCTCACATCATTGATAATCTGTCATTGGAAAAAGTTATTGGAATCCTTACAAACTTCGAGATGAATCTTTTAAGAGGTAAACAAGAAAAAAGCAAAGGATTGGCACTACAGGTGGAAACTGGAAAAAGTGTGAATGATGCGGAAGATGAATAAGATGAAAACGATGACTTGGTACTACTCACACAAAATTTTGGTAAATGAATGAAAAGAATGAAGAAGGACAGACCTAGTTTTAGACAATATGATAGAAGTTCATCGAGTAACAATTCAAGACACAAAAGGGTGAACAAAAGGCAAGAAGAATCTAATGTCATGAATGTCAAGGTTTTGGACACATTCAATCCGAATGTGCCAATACTTTGAAGAAGAAAAAAGGAAAGTCCTTCAAAAGTACCTGGAGTGAGAATGATTCCGAGAGTGAATATGGTAGTGAAGAAGAAATAGCAAACAGTGCTGCGTTGGTTGCCTTATATAGCAAAAGTCTAGTCACTTGCTTAGTAGTAACTGAGAAGGAAGTAACTGAAGGCTGGAAAAAGGATAAATCGGAAAATTTCGAAAACAATTCAACTCAAGATCCAATATTAAATTATGATAGCGACGGAAGTGGCCTAGATGATAAAAAAGGGAATATCTATGAGGACTACAAAGCAATGTACAAAAAAGGGTGACAATGTGTAGAAAGAATGAAAGATTGAAGGAAGAGAATCTTTCCATGAAGAACACCATACAAGAGCTAAAAAAGAAGTTGATGTTAACGTCAGATGAGCTCGATGAAGCTAGAATGAAATTGATAAGTACTGAAAAGGGGTTGAGAATATTGAATAGAGGCACGAAAAAACTAGATAAATTAATAGAAACTGGTAAGGTTAAAGGGAATTTCGAAGGCATAGGCTATAAAGGTGAATGCTCGAAAGTGAATGAGAAAAGAGTTGATATGTCCAGATCAGCCCGAGAGGTAAAAGTATCGAAAAGGCTTGAAGATTTATACCCACATGTCATTTTTGTGGAGTAATTGGGTATATAAGCCAAGATGTTATCAGTTGTTACAAATGCTGTTTCAAAGAAGATAAAGCTGAAAAAATATACTTCCTCCACAAAAATTTCAACATCAACCTTCAATATTGAAATCTACTTGGGTAAAAAGAAGTGAATTGTAATCTCTTGTAGTTCGTACTTCAATGAAGGCAACTTTGCAACATGGTTGATATTTTGATAGTGGATGTTCACGCCATATGACGGGGGAAAAGGCCTACTTAACTGATTATCAAAATTGTATGGATGGACATGTGACTTTCGGAGATGGAAAGAAAGCTTCCGTGATTGGTAGAGGAACATTATGTGTGGATGGTTTACCTCCTCTAAAAAATGTGCTCTATGTCGATGGATTAAAAGCAAATTTGGTAAGTATAAGCCAACTTTATGACGATGGTTTGTTAGTTAAATTTACAAGTGATGAATGCAGAGTGAGTTACTTTTTGAACAAGGAGAATGCATTGTGAGCGACCAGCGATCAGCCAACAATTGTTACATGTTGCAACTCATGACTATGTGTAAGTTAGCTACTCATAAGAATGACATTGATTTATGGCATCAAAGGCTTAGGCATGCAAATTTTGATCTCATCAGCAAATTAACAAAATTGGAGGTTGTGAAGGTCTAGCTAAAATAAACAAAGAAGGAAAATCAATTTGCAGGGTGTGTCAAATGGGAAAATAGCTACAAGTGCCACATAAAAAGGTTAGACATGTTATCTCATCTCGCATACTTGAATTAATTCACATGGATTTGGTTGGTCTGACACAACATGAAAGCATTGGTGGAATGAGATACTTTTTAACTTGTGTCGATGATTATTCGAGATATACTTGGGTGTCATTTTTGAAAGACAAATCAGACACTTTTAAGGCTTTCAGAAGCTTATGTGTGCAGGTCATGAATCTAAAAAACTTGACTATATTGAGAATTCATTCGGATCACGGAAGAGAATTTGAGAATACAAGCTTTAATGATTTTTGTGATGAGTATGGCATCATACAATAATTTTCAACACCCAAGACTCCACAACAAAACGGAGTTGCTGAAAGGAAAACTAAAACACTTCAAGAGATGGCCAGATCTATGTTAAATGGAAGTAAAGTATCTATACAATTTTGGGCCGAAGCGGTTAACACAACATGTTACATATGTAACAGGGTGTATCTTCAAAACTTTTTGAACAAAACATCGTATGAACTTTGGAAGGGAAAGAAACTAGATGTAGGTTACTTTCATATTTTCGGAAGTAAGTGTTATATTCTTAGAGATTGGGAATAGCTTGGAAAATTCGAGAGCAAAAGTGATGAAGGAACTTTCATTGGCTATTCAACTCACAGTAAAGCTTACCAAGTATACAATCAAAGAACAAAGAAAGTGCAAGAGTCCATAAATGTTGTGATAGATGATGTATCTTTGTTGAATGGACAAGTGGCAGAAGAAAATCAACGTAATCAACCATCCAAATCAACCTAAACAAGCAGCGAGATGAGATTAGAGTATTGCCCAGATCTGTAGTTAATTGCTGCTGAGGAAGTAACTGTGCGAACTGAAGGACTTTTAGATACTTTGGATGATGAATCACCCAAAATGTTAGAAGTTGATTTGAACCGAGATTCTTCTTCTTGAATCCGAAGAAATCATCATGTAGAAAACGTCATTGGAGAAGTTAGCGAAAGTAGAAAAACAAGAGACAAAAAAAGGGTTGATTATCGAGAACTTGCAAGCTACTTGTGTTACACATCTTCATTCAAGTCGAAGAGCGTTAAAGAAGCACTACAAGATGAATTCTGGGCAACAGCTATGCAAGAAGAATTGATTCAGTTTGCACGGAATGATGTATGGGAATTAGTGCTAAGACCATCGAATACTAATGTAATTGGAACAAAATGGGTGTTTCATAATAAAACAGATGAGCAGGGTAATGTAACCAAAAATAAAGCAAGATTAGTAGCTCAGGGATACTCTCAGGTGGAAGGAATCGACTTCGACGAAACTTTTGCATTGGTGGCACGACTTGAATCTATCAGACTATTATTGGGCATAGCATGTGTAAAGCAATTTAAGCTTTATCAAATGGAAGTAAAGAGTGCATTTTTAAATGGATTTATTCATGAAGAAGTGTGTGTTAAGCAACCAAAAGGATTTGTTGACTCAACTCATGCAGATCATGTCTTTAAGCTAAAGAAAGCTCTTTGCGATCTCAATCAAGCACCAAGAGCTTGATACGAAAGGCTTACACAATTTCTCATCAGGTAAGGCTATAAACGATGTAGCGTCAACAAAACTCTGTTTATTAAAAAGTTTAAATATGATTTTGTGATTGCTCAGATTTATATTAATGATATTGTGTTTGGAGCTACACATTCAATGATGGTAGATGAGTTTGTTAAACTGATGACATCTGAATTTGAAATGAGTCTGGTAGGCAAGCTGAATTTATTTTTAGGTTTGCAAGTTAAACAATTAAAGGATGAAACTTTTATATCGCAAACCAAGTATGCCAAAAACTTAATCAAGAAGTTCGTTCTCGAGAATGCTAGACATACAAGAACACCTATGAGTGTTTTAACAAAATTAAACAGGGATGAGAATGGAAAAAGTGTTGATGAGAGTTTATATCGAAGTATGATTGGAGGCTTATTATACTTGACTACAAGTAGGTCAGATATCTGTTTGAGTGTTGGCGTATGTGCTCGCTATCAAGCCAACCTAAAAGAAACACATCTGACAGTGGTAAAGAGGATCATCAGGTATGTCAGTGGAATATCTAATTTTGGGATATGGTATTCATCTTACTCAACACCTTATCTAGATGGATATAGTGATGCGGATTGGGCTGGAAACTTAGACGATCGGAAAAGTACTCCAGGAGGTTGTTTCTTCCTAGGAAACAATTTGATCTCTTGGTACAACAAAAAGCAGAATTCAATTTCACTGTCAACCGCTAAGGTAGAGTACATAGCTGCAGGTAGTTGTTGGTCACAACTTCTTTGGATGAAACAGATGTTAGAAGACTATGGGATTGATCAGAATGAGTTGACTATCCTATGCGACAACAAAAGTGCTACAGATATTTCGAAGAATTCAGTTTAGCATTCAAGAATGAAACATATTGATCGTCAGTACCACTTCATCCGAGAGCTTGTGGAAAGCAAAACAGTCATCCTATCACATGTATCTATGGGAAAGCAGTTGGTGGATATTTTTACAAAACCTTTTGATGCAGTAAGGTTTGAACTTCTTAGAGGAGCTTTAGGACTCTGTGCCTTACATTATTAGTGTGTTTATTTTTATTTTTATTTTTCAAAAAAAGAAAAAGAAAAAGAAAAAGAAAAAGAAAAAGAAAAGATAAAAAAAAGGCAGTTGCGCTACATTTTGCTAAAGGGATTTAAAATCCCAACCATGTTTTATTTTGTCACTGCATCCTATTGCTTCCCTCCATTCTTTTATCTTTGCCGCAGCCCCTCCTCTCCGCTTATAGTTGCGTCTCTTCCACAGCCACATCAACAAATGCATCGTGCGGTTTATCTCTCTCATAAAGATTGAAGATAACAGATTGGATTAGCTCATCTTCTACTCGTTTTTTTAATGCCATCTCAACAGTGGAATAGTGGAATCTCATAGTACTACTCGTCTTTTATTTCAAATTCGAATTATTTATGTAGTTTTATTGGGTTTGCTTAAGATACCCACGAATTTGAAATTGATTTTATCTGGAAGCTAGTGTTGTTATAATTTTCGTGTTTCAACATTGAAGATTTATATCTGTCTTGTGTTTTCCTTATGTCAAAATTGGCTAGGTGATCTGCATTGTGTTATTTTGACTAGATTTCACGGCACTGTGTTGTGGAAATTGGTTACATTTGACTGATTGTGGTTGGAACTTACTGGGTTAAGTTGTTAAATTTGACTGTGGTTGACATTTCATTGAGTGTAATCAATTACTATGGGAAAGAGCAAGGAGAAGGTCGTAGCTTCAACTTCTGGTAAACGAACAGCTGCTCCAACACGACGCTCAAGTCGTTTACTAATGAATCCAACATCTAGCAAAAGTTCCACTGGAATTAGGTCCTCCTCGGCAGCTCCAATTGACATTTCCGACACTGTCTCTGCTTGGGATCCCAACTACGATGTCCATCAGGTAATTTTATCTATGATTGAAGAATCTTGTTCAGATACTGATGATACCCCTGCCGTGCTTGCTCTCGCACCTGCGCCTTCTATGGCTTCTTTGAGGCGAACAAAGGCATATGCTCGTAAATCAACCCGACCACCAAGACGTCATTCCTCTGCCCGCTTGACTGCAGATAATGCCATTTCATTCAATTTTTATTCATCTGGGGCTGAACATAAATGGGAAACTCTCCATAATGTCGGTTTAGTTCTTGACCGTTCGATCAATCTTGAGGAGTTTCAATAACAAGGTTCGGAAATTTTATTATCGGAGCATTCTTTATTGCAAGCTTCTATGTTGCCTCATCAATATGACTCAGAGTTGGTAAAAGAATTCTATTGTAATTTGAGCTCTGACATTTTGGATGAATATGCTCTAAGTTTTGAGGTTGTATATGTGCAGGGTCGGGTGCTTCGATTTGATGCTGCGAGGTTAAATCTATTCCTGGGTGTTTTGACAACTTGATTGATGATCTTTTGTATGACGATGATTTGTCTGTGTCAAATGATTTGATCGCTACAGTATTAATTGGTGGTAAATTGATTACTTGGCCATCCAACTCAGTTTTTTGTTCTTCAATGCTTACCCAAAAGTACTTCATCCTTTTTAAATTGGTGGTGATGAACTAGATGTCAAGTACGCATGTAGTTTCTATCTACTTAGCACAGGCTAAGTTACTCTATGCTATCGGGACTGGAATGAAGTTCAACCTTGTAAAGCTCATCATTGATGCGATGTTGGCGATTAAAAGTAAGCCGCACTCTCTACTCTATTTTCCATGTTTAATAACACAGTTTCTACATGAAAATCAAGTGCCCAGGGTAGAGTCGAGTGTTCTTGAGCTGACAGCTTTAATGAATATAAATCACCAAATTTTCCATCAATCTCGGATGGTGGACTTACCATACGTAACTCCTGGTCCTTCAGATGCTTCAGGGTCGACGATTAATCCTCGTGCGGCTTTATTTATAGAAATTGAGCGGAGTGAAGGCATTCTTCAGGTAGCCACTAAGTCTCTCCGAAATTTGAAGCAATGTGTTCTCCGTTTCCCCGGCAACTCTTGAAAATGACTTTTTGGCTTGTATTGTCCCAAAGGGGGAGAACAGAGATAAGTCTGTAATTTTTTTTCTTCTGCTGTGTTTTGTTGACTGAACTTGACGTATGTAATATGTTACATTGAGGGGGAGCATTGCACACTTTATATGTCCAATTATGATTTTTCATGTAGAGTTTAAGAGTTGTGACAAAAATGCCAAAAAGGGGGAGATTGTTAGGATATATATATATATATATATATATTTTGTTTTGGCATTTTTCATTGGACATATAGGATATAATAATCATGTTGATATCTGACACGTGAGTAATTGGATGGGTTATGCTTAGAAGAAAACAGAAAATAGTGGTTGCTGTGTTTTTGTAATTTTTGAAGGTTATTGGTAAAAAATTAATGAAGCTAGTGAAGTGGTGGTATTGCAGCGGGACTCTCTTTGTAGCATGTTTAAATTTAAGTGGGACTTTGATTGTGTGGGTGATTTGGGTTTATCTGGAATCCACGGTAGAAGTCTTTTTTGAATAGAAATTTGCGGCATCCAAAATGGCGGGGGTGTGTTGGCAATGTGGTATGTGAGTTTTGTTGGAGTCAAGGAAAAACGCTGTAGTTGGTCTTTAGTTTTTGAAACACAGAAATCTTTATTGTGTGGGCTGAAAATGATATGTGTAGCTGCTGTGTGTGTTAATGTTCATCTCCAATGTGTGTGTGCAGCAGTGGGTATTGACGTGTGTGAGTGTGTGGAATTGAAGTGAGTGGAATTAACTGTTCAATGTAAGAGTGAGTGCGGCAGTATATATCTTGGAACGTTGCTGAATGACGTTGAGTGTGATTGGAGCCACGGTGAACTTGATTTGTAAGCAAGGCAGTGAAGTCATCTATGTGAAGTGAGCACTAGTGATAAATTGACGGAACACAGTGACGTTTTTGTGAAGAAAGAATCAGTTATGGTGAAGAGTTTCAGCTGAATTATTTCAAGAAGATAAAGCCATAGGGAAGTCCTTTTTTTTTAATCTCAAATATAGTTCGTTAAATACTTGAGTTATTTTTATTGATTGTTGTTTGAGTGAAAGTAGTTAGAAAAATCCTCTGACGAGGTTAACACGAGACGGTCGTGTTATCGGGTGTGAAAGTCTTTTACGGGTAGTAAAATCAAGAGATAGTATCAAGGGTGAGTAGTATAGGCTCTGTTGAATCTTGAGTAATTCTATTATTTTTAAGTGAAAGATTTAATCTAGTTGAGGGCCTCGCAAACGTAGGCAAAGAGTGCCGAACTGCATTAACAAATTTCTTATGTTTTTATTATTTCATTTTTGCTTGGTTTTATTTCGTTTGTGTCAAAGAAATTTACGGAAGATTTGCGAAACAGTTAACAATTTTAATTTTTCAGTAATCAAGCGTAGCAATTGAAGCTAAACTAATAAACAGGACAACCATCGACAACGATTCCTTTGGCAGTTGGGCATTTGGAGAGGGGACAGTGTTCTTCGATTCCCCACCAACGTAAGGATTTTTCCTCCATAGTCAGACTGAAGTACAGAAGAACACCCATGAAAGCCAATCCAGCATCCAGGGCTGCTGAAAGTACGTAATTGTACCTCTGCCACCAAACTTTGTGGTACCTGAACACATAGTAGTTAAAGATTACTCCAACCACAATCCAACAATTGAAGTTGACAGTTGTAGCTGGTGGCATTGCGGCTGTTGCTCCCAAAAGGACAGGAAGGTTGATCTTTTTAATCCATTTCTGCGTAGGAAAAGCTTTATGCAGTAACCATATCAAAAGAGGTCCCACTGCACCTCCAACGAAGAACCAGTTGAGGGCACTGTAGCTGCCAAGTCTACCGAAGATTCGTTTAGGTCCAACCAAACCCCATATGACAGATGCATCGAAGAAGACGTTATCACCCGGACATGTCCAGGGACTGTTAGGAGGAAGTAGTTGATCATTGCATATGTTCTCGATCGAAGTCAGAAGCCACCATGCTACTGCGGTGTTCACTGACGACGCTATGACAGTTCCTATGCACTTCCGTCGGCAGCATAGGGGAAATAGATTAGAAAGACTGAAAAGTTCAGATACCTCAACATGGTACTGGACAAATTAAAGCCAACTGAGTTTACTTGTTAATTGCTCAAGCATAACAATATGGGATAGTGACATTAACTGTCAACCAGAAGTGCTTCAACAGTGACGTTTAAAACAAAAAAAAAAAGGTTTTGGCAACTATATCATATCGTGGAATTCATGCTAACGGCTTTTCAAAACTAGTATGTTTTCCATTCCAGATGTTGTTAGTCATGCCAAAATCTTACCTGAATTCCGTGTCTTGTTTTTTGTTAATGTATATTTGGTTCGTGTTTTATCCCGTATTAGTTGGACGGATATGCAGGGTAGACATACCTGGACTATAAACATGGATCTTGGTGGAATTTTCATGTAGTGACCTAGCTTGAAGTCGCTGAGGAAAGTTATTGCCTGGGCCATGCTTATGTAGCCATAGGTCTTGAAGCAGACGTTAGCTATTGGTCTACCAGGATAAATGATTCCCATAATGTACTCTGTGATAATGTTGAGTCCTGGTGACTGAGAGGAGAAACAAGAAGGAAGAACCCTATTATGACTATATCTTTAAGAAAATCAAATAAAAATGTTGATTTTAGAGTTTAGAATCCAAGAAAATTTGGCATACATCGTCAATAACAATACAATTTCATATCCTGTTTAATCATCCAATTGTGTATTCTTTAGTATCCAGTCCACAGTAATGATTAATGTGGTTGCTAACTTGCTATAATCCAGAAGAAGCAAGCTAACAAAAGAAAACAGACTATTTCTTCGTTACTCACCACATTGGTCGTAGCAGTTATAATGCTAACTGGGAGAGTAAACAACAGAGCGAGGCCTGCAGCAAAAATAAGCCCCCACCATGGCATTTGGATCTCATCTCTCATGAAAATGCATAGTACCAGAGAAAGGACTAATGCCACTAAAAGAATGGAGTGAAACCACCAGCCAGGTATTGGCTGGTAATTCTTCATCAGTCTCGTGTGAATATCTTCTTTTGCACATTTACTAGCCCGGTACTGCTGATATATGTCCCTGTTGGAGTGATGGAAAAACTAGATCTTCAGTATAACCACACAAAATTGGCTCGTTAGGAATTGTTAACAAGGTACTATCTCATTTACTTACTTGCCATTAAACAGAGCCACATGAGTGAGGGTGGCTACAATAGCAGCAAAACCAATCCCGTATGTCAGTGCGAAGAAAACGCTGAGGTGAATACGACCCTGCTTCAGATATGATGGCATGTCTATCTCAAACTTGTCATTAACAATGGAATTAACATCGTAAATTTCTCCTTTGTGATTGAACAAGTGTGAGGAGAAAATGGGGAACTTCCTAGCACCGTACAAGTTTAAACCCCAGTAAGCTACTGGGATAATTAGGTAGATGAGTGCAATGTAGCCCACAGTGACATTGACGATGGCGAAGAATGGGGTGATGAGAGGACTGCCAAGATACGAGGCAATGACGGACCAGTCCAGCGCAAAAGCTCCAAGGCCCAGTCCATGCATGCCTGACCCAATCTGATGGGCTGTGACTGACCTAGGAAATGCCCAGCACACCCACGAAACTACCGATAGAGTTGGGAAAAGGTACCCCGGAAACACATACCAAGAGAAGCTACTGATAAGTGCAATCAAGAAGAATTTGCCTCTAGACATTCGCTGCCTGTCCTTCTCATGCAAAGCGCTTGTAGAAGGAATCCAATAAAAAAGGTCAAGATGGAACTTGTAGCTAATTTCCTCAAGCGATTTTCGATAATTAACATATTCTTGCTTGCTCTACTCTTACTGTAAACTGTTATATCGAAGCACAGGTAACTTTTTATCTTAGATCTTACGGTAACTGGAGTGATAAGTTCGTAAGTTGCTGCTTACAACAGTCAAATAGAGTTATTTCTTTATTTCCCTGTTAATAAGAACTGCAAATAAATAATACATGTACTAGACCACTTGTACATCAATTACAACTATTATAAACTAAACATGCATAGTTCTCCAATATCGATTAGCTTAAAAAGAAAACTCATCCAATCGAAGGGTAAATTTTCCTCAACCAAAAAAAACAAAAAAAACCCGTGTCTAAATTTCTCTGTTAATTGATTATATACAGCCAAAACAGCCGTATCTTGGTATGAAACGAGGAGTTAAAAGAGTCTTTGCTAGTTATCACTGTCCCCAGTTCCCCATTCCCAAGAGCTTGTCTCGAGCTGGAAAGGTCAAACAAGAGAAGGGAAGCTTATACAAGCAAAGAGTCGTTGTTGTTTACCTGAAAAGAGAAACCTGAACCAGGCTGCTCGGCCACCACATCTGCGCCGGTTCTACGACGTACTTCCTCATAATTCCGGCCCATCCATACCCCAAAACCTGCACAAAATGAAAAGAAAATGTTTTCACCGCTAAACCATGACTTAATACAAAACTAAATACGTTACTTTTATATGTAGAAAAAAAGGCAAGGAAATAGTAACCTGGGTAGTGTTAACAAGCAGCCAACTAGCTAAGAAAGAGATCTTCCTGTGGTAAAATGCCCTAATAATATCAATGATACTAATAGCATACGCCGTGTTACCACCCACATTAGCAAATATAGAAATAAGGACGTGCTCTTTCACGTTGAAAGGACCCGGATTGAGCGAGAACTCTCTATCTCCGAGACCCAAAATCCGAAATTTTGTTTTGGGGAGAACCTTGGCCATGAAGCGACCGATGGGTAGGGTCGCGACTTGGACGGAGATCATTGAAATCACGAGTGGTTCGGTTCGGTAAGAGAAGAAAGTGTTGAGGAAAGCGAGTACAACACAAGAAATGAGTCCCAGGAACCACATGCGAAAGGTCCATACCGGGAGGCTGGGGTCGTCAGTGGTTGGTACCGTGAGCCGGACCTGTTCGACGGGAGATACGTCTTTGCCTTCGATCTCCAAAGAAGACATTGTGATGGAGTTATGAATGAGGGAATATCTCTGTGAATGAATTCAGTAAAGTGGCAGAGATCACAGTCTGGGGATTCACGGGAGCAGCGACGAGTGGGTGTGTCATTAACTGGTGTTTGTGCTGAGAGAGAACAGCCGGGGAACGAGGGAGAGTGGTTAGAATTTATAAACTACATGGCGTACAGATTCTGTTAGGTCGGTATTGTTCTTAGACAGTTGCGTTAGGGTTACAGTTACAGCCTTCGAGAGTAGTCTTGATCTATATACATTTTTTTGTAGATTATAAATCCATGCTTATAATGAACAATTGTAAACTACAATTTGGGTTGGTCTTGGATGAGGAGTTTAACTGTTATATAGACAGGGGTTTGCTTGCTTTTGCTGGTACGGTGAATCTTGAGAAAAGACTACAGCAGCCCGATTTTTTCTCTTAGAGCTTACATCACGTGTTTGTTGGCCATCTTTCTAACTTGAGATGAACATTTCGCATTTATAGTAATCATTCATTAACGAAAATGAGTTCTTTTGGAAGGAAAAGGAAGTAGAAGGCTAGGTTGTATACATTACTCATTCCAAGACAACTTATGCTAGTTTAGCCTAGCTAGACCTTACAGCTTTTTAACAATACTCTTCTGCATTGTAATTTTTAGGGATATCATAATTAATAAAAAATAATAAGGTACAATTTATACTTAAATTTCTCAAATTTTAATTCAATAAACATTTTACGAAAGTATAGTAAATGGTAATTTGAAAATATAATATATATTGGTAAGTTGTTAAGATTTTTAAAATTTTAAATGTTAATATATAATTATTTTTATCATCATATTTTACATAAGACTAGTTGAAAGAAGAAATATTTGCTTTTAATAGAACCGTCGTATCTTGGATTCCACATTATTTCATTTCACTTCAACCAATCAAAATTGTGTTGGATTATTTTGAAGAATAAGATGTATATATAATGCAAATACGCTATCAACTTTCGTGGTGCATATGCAAATTCTAATGGAACAATTGTAGTTACTTATTTGAAGTTAAAGTTTAGAACATTTTCAAAAAATAATAAAATCATATGATACAAACATACAAAGTATCTAAAGTAATACAAATATTTTTAAATTCTTAGCTTCTTTAAACGAGAAGGCAGACAAATTGATTGATCATGATAGAATGTTATTAAATAAAAAAATATTTCACATTCAACTAAGATTGATAATATTATCAATTATTAAGCTTACAAAAGGTTAAGTTCTCTCACGGTTAAAATACATTGTTTTATAAGTGCATAATATGTAGACAAATTACTAAACAAAATGAGTTAAAATTTAGATCTATTACACAATTAGGAGACACTACAAGAAAATCATGAATTAGCGACGGAAATTTTCCGATGGACAAAAACCATAGCTATTTACCGACGAATTTCAACACTTTGTCGGTAATTACGTTGTACTGTTTACATATAGCGACGAAACTATATTACCGTCGGAAATACTGGAAGGAATGAATTTCGCATAAAATCTCCGACGACATATAGCGACAACATAACTATTACCGTTGGAAAAAATTGCGAGAATGCTTCCCACAATTCAATTGCTTCGGACATTTACCAATGGAAGATAGTCCGTCGGTAGGTTTGGATCAACGTCTGCTATTCCCCGACGGATGTTTTCTGTCGGTAAACTTGATGTTAAGTTTATCGACGACGTAACCATGACTGTCGGCAATAATTACAGGAATGTTTCCTGCAATTAACTAGCTTCGAATATTTACCGACAAATTACTTACCGTCGGTAAATGTGGTTCAATGTTTGTTATTTACTAACGTAATGTGTTCCGTTGGTATACATTATCTTAACTACACCGACGAAAATTTCATTCCGTTGCAAAATATAGCAGCAACACCACGCGGTTAAATAACTAGGAAATTTAAATACCGACGGAATTTATATTCTGTCAGTAAATGTCGACTAGTTAATAAATAAAGCGGCATCGTTTGGTTGAAAACTAAATGACGTCGTTTCAGTCTTCATTTTTAAGGGCGCAGAACCCCCCTCTCCCCTATTTTCTTCTTCTTCTCTCCTTTCGTTGCATCGTTTGGTTTTGGGCGATCCACCTTGCGTTTTCCAATCATTTTCTGGCCTATTATGCGTCGTTTTTTTGTAAGCTCTCTATTGTGTGTATTATTTCTCCAAAAAACGCAAGTTTTATGTGTTAATCGTGGGTGTTTGGGTATTTGAATTTTGTATGATTATTATTGTTGTATGCGATTTTTTGTGTCATTGTTGGTTGATTTGTTGTTTATATGTGTTATTATTGGTAAATAATAGAAAAATACATTTGATTTGTGATTAGATTGAGATTATACATATTGCATATGAGGTGTTCGATAAAATACACTTTATGATTGTTGGAATGTTTCTTTGTAATTGTTGTGTGCATTTGAGAATTTGAATGCTTAATTTCAATAAAATGCTTAATTTGAAGTGTGAATTTTTCGAATTTGGCATTTAAGTGTGAATTTGATAATAGATCAGGTTAATTTATCTCACTAATAGACTTTTCGGGTTGATATAACTCTCTAAGTATTAATATATGATTATTATTATTAATCTTTTACTTATTATTAATTTTATTAATATTAAATTTATTTTATTTATCAATATTGTCATTAATTATTAATAATAATTATTAATAATAAGTATTAATATTATTTGTTTTATTAATCTTATGGAATTGATAAATATTATTAGTTTCATATTAATGATCTACTTCTAATAATTAGATTATTATTAAATTTATTATTTGTATCATTTATTATTATCATTATTATTATTATTAATGTTCTACTTAGTATTAATGTTATTATTATTGCATTTTATTATTTGTATCAATTATTATATGGTAATTATTATAATTATTCGAATAATAATAATAATAAGAATTAATAAGAATACATATTATTATTATTATTAAATTTATTTATTCTTATACGAACTATTATTAATATGCTTATTTTAATAATTATAATAATGATTCTTTGATGATTTATATTCTTATTATTATTAAATTTGTTATTCTTATTTCATTTGTTATTATTATTGTTATTGTTATTATTATTCTTAGTATTATTAAATTTATTATTCATATTAAATTTATTATTATTATTGTTAATATTAATTTGCTAGTTATAATTAATTTTATTATGATTAAATTTATTAGCTGTATCATTTAATAATAATAATAATAATAATAATAATAATAATAATAATAATAATAATAATAATAATAAT
>JAOSBN010000006.1:6985094-6999898 GCA_027563595.1 Erythroxylum suave | reverse complement strand
TAATAATAATAATAATAATAATAATAATAATAATAATAATAATAATAATAATAATAATAATGTATTATGGATACTTATTATTTACAATGTAAAGTTTTTATTATCAATTAAGATATTTTAATTTTTAATCGCTAATCAAAATTTCTATTTAACCATATTAAATGTATGTTATAAATATTTAATTATTAAAATTATGCATCAATTATAATTTAAACATAATGACAATATATTATTTAAAACAATTTAAGCAATAAATTTATCAGAAATAAATGTCCCTTGGTAACTTTATAAATAACTTACCGACATGGCAATATTCCGTCAGTAATGGATACCATATACCGATGGAATATTATATTCCATCGGTAAATGTTCATCATATTTACGGACGGAACACATGTTACTATTGGTAAATTTACCGACGGTCTAAGAACATACTGTAGCTAAATTTATCGACGGTTCAAGAACTTAACATCGGTAAATTTAACGTTGTAAAATGTTTAATCGTTGTTAAATTTACGGACGGAACATTTGTTATCATCGGTAAATTTTTTATATATTTACCGGCGGTTTAACATTTTCTAACGCTAAATTTACCAACGGTACATTCTTGGACCTTCAGTAAATTTAGCTACTGCTGATTCTATGACGTTATGGTCTGTCGGTAAATTTCGTCAGTAAAATAAGATTCATGTTTTCTGTCGATAATTTCCATCGCAAAATGACAGTTTCCTTGTAGTGAGAGTGTAACACTGGAACTCTCTTATTAGTATAAACATAACTTTTGGATTCCTTTAGAATGAAAATATATTTATAGTCATTTCCTTATCAATTGAATGATTCACAAATACTGTTAGAGGGTATACCAATATTTAAGATAAAAATGGCAAATTATTTTAAATATTATGACTTTTAAGGGTTTTAAAAAATGTTTCAACCTTTTTTAAATACTAAATATCATTATTTTAGAGTCCATACATATATTTTTAAAATTGGAAATGCAATTAACTCCATTAGTGCTACTAAGATGTGATGTCATTCTATTTGGCCATTTTTTAATCAAATCTTACTAAATTATATTCCAAGTTACGTGTATGCCCTTAACTTATGTGTATATGTTCCTTCTTAATTTTATTGTAATAAATTCTCTAACTTTTCCTCTTCTTCTTTGCACATTTCCATTGTAAATGCCTTAATGTTTAATAAATTGAACATGGAAACAATTGAAGCACCGCATGAGAACGAAGAAACATGACTGAAATTTTACAACAGTCCCTCTATGTGTCCCTTTTTTCTTGACTTTCGTGGAATACCTAACATTTTTTTCTTATGGAGGGGTAGCATAAAGGTATGGTTCAACTTTATTCAGACCTTAGGTTTATTTAAAGTTTCATTAGACATTATATATACTGTCACATATTTGTCCTTCTTAAAAAAATAATTAATATGGTCATCAGGGTTTAATCTGACACAACTTATAGTAAAGATGACCTGTCCATGATTTTTTAAAATATTTTTTTCAAATTAAAAATATAGAATAAATTATTTTTTTTAATTAGATCATGATTTGGGTTGCCCAGACTCAAGTTTAATCGAGGTTCAACTCTTCTAAGTAAAACGATATTTTTTTACTTAGAATAATTGAACATCGAGTTTGTCTAGGCTTAGACTTGGCCCATGAACTAGTCCATTGAAAACAATTAAATTGAGGCCCATGGGCTAAAAATTCCCATCCCTAAAAGTCATTGAGCCATTAAGGCCTACAACTATTTGTTTTAGCATTAAGGTCCACCATAAAAGTGGATCTTTCAAACTTTATACTTCTATTTCTCCTAGTTTAACAAAATCTAATATCCATCACTACTTGCTCTTATTTTTTTATTCTTAAATAAATTTTATCAAGATTATTCTCAACAGTGCCCATTGCTTACTAATATTGTAACCATTAATACCTTAAAAGTGTAATAATGTAACATTTTAATCTATTAATATTATATTGTAATAACAAAAAAAAAAGTAAACTTCATATCCAATGTCATTAAGGATTTTAATTAATGCGTTAATTCTTGCTTCATCATTATATCCATTAGACATCTTTGAAATATTATTGTGCATAATTTTGAGTTTTGGACTTTTACTAACAAAGGACTTGGAAAATTTCTCAAGTTCCTTAGACATAAAATCAATATATGCCTACTCGAACAACACTTCCATTTATTCCATTATTTCCTTAAATTTCCATCCAGTTGTACTTTTAACAACCTTTTAAAATAGAGTCTTGTGCACTTAAACTTTTTGTTTCTAAATCCAACTTTCATACATATGCATTACACATTTGTAATGGTTGATATCATGTAAAATATGAATGAGAGTATATATAAGACCATACCAAAAAACCCATTCAACAGTTGGCATTAAGTAATAGTTATAACTATAAGAGTATATGCAAACATAATGTGAGCATAACAATGTAAATTTTATTAATAAATAGTTAGCATTTACTAACCTTATGTTGATCACTTAACTATTTCCATCAATCATACCAATGTCCTCTGCAAATAAACAAAGAAAAAGCTCAATGAAACACAAATTTCTCCTTTCACTAATGCCTAAATAATAGGAAATCTTTGATAGTTTTTGTTACATCCAATTGCTATTAATAATGATCTACTTAAGAATGTATTTAGGAAGTATCCATCTAACTTAATGATATGCCTATAACCAATTAAAAATAATCGTCAAATTTTAAAAACCAATATAAAATATTTATAAAATTGAATTTATCCTTCCGATTATATCTCACTAATAAAAATTCCACTAGGATCACTCGTTTGAAACTTATTTTCATAACTCTACAACTTTGTATAGTGATAATTCATTGACCATGTTAAATTTCTCAATGTTAACCACTTTGTAACATTTTACTTTTGTAATAACATTAGCATATTTCTTATTCATATTACCCACCATTTATTTGATATTCTAATTTGGAATCCTCCTAAATTTGTTTAAGTACTCTTTAGCAAGCCAATTAGATGTGAATTATCTATTTCTCATATGTATCTTATATATATATATATGCTTTGGTTGTCTTTACAGTAATGTGTTCTTAATGGTTATCCAAACTAACTACCATTCACCCTTTATAAATAGCCAAGTTAACGCTAAGCCTCTATCTTTGTTGCAAAAATTATCTTATGCTTTATATTGTACCTACCTATTATAGTATATCTTTGAATTAGCTTTTTGGATTTTTGTGACCTAGTGAACTTCATCCTAATATCAAAATCTAGACTACTATGATAAGTGTTTGGATTATAAAAATAATTTTGATCTTTTTCCTTCTTCTTCTTTAGAAATTCCCAATCGTTAGATTCATTTAGTTTTGGAATTACAATAGCCTTGATAGAATCTTTATACGTAATATGATGTTTATGAATACCCTCATTTGTAGCTCCCTATCTACAAGTGATATTATTTCTATATAATATCAGCATCTGTAACATGATGAAAAATATATCTAAAACTAACCTTATTTTCGGACTTCCTTTTTTATCTTGCAACAACAAAATTATCATCACACGAGTGGTACACATTTTTCATCTAATTGACCTTATGTTTTATAAAGCTTATAAGGATTGAAATTAGGGTCACCACTACCATTATCACCATATGATTATGCTTAATATGTTTTATCGCCTTCATTCTTATTATCCCTATCCACTTCAACTGATTTATTAAATGTAAGGTCATAAGTTATTTCACTCACGCCACTCTATTTAACCCTTTATCATACCTGCCGTTAAAATAAAATTTAACATATTCTCATAAAAAATATTCTATTTTAAAAATTATTTGCAGTATATCCTTATCATATGTTATACTAAGGGGCCTAGATACTTCAAATAAATATTCTTTGTATTTATAACTCACCCTTATGATGAAGTTTATATTTGATAGAACATTCAATAAGTTCTAGCATGGATAAGAAACTAGTTGCTACATCCAATTCTTTCACCTTATGTCCCTTTTTCACAAGACATTGTTAGTTGTTTCCTCCAAAATGCGTCAGAATAAATTTTACGTTAATCCCATCTGCATGTATAAAAGTATAATATGATCTAATAAATTTAAGACATTTAGATAGAACTAAAAATTGTAAACAAGGTTAAAGATTATATAAAATAAATTAATTCATATATTTGACAGTATGTGAGCAAATATATTTATCTTCCTTTCACTGATGCTTTTTCTAACATATCTAACTTCTAAAACCTCTAAAATTAAGTTAGGACATTAGTTTTTTTTAAAAAAAAAGAAAAGATGTGTAAGATTTAAACTTATGAAAAGCAACCAAGATTTATAGGTCATAAAAATTTATATCCAAAATAAACACACAATAATCCAAAATAAAGCCTATATCCAAATTCAAGTATTAGAATTGAATACTAAAATAATTCAATTTAAGACTACCAAATAAACAAAAGCAGAGGAACCATCATAATTTAATGAACATAATAAAAAAAATCATATTTTAAAACCAATGATCATAACATTATAATGATCCTTTAATTAAAAGGTGTGAACTTTTTGGAAAGCTATACTAAGATGCATCTCTTTCATTTTTCATTTGTAAATAAATAGTAACCAACCTATTAAAATATCTTGTAAAAACATGAACAATGCAGTTATAACTACCTATTCGAGGTCATATTTTCTTTTCAATTAATTTATTTAAGTAATTTATTAGGTCAGTATGTGAAAAATATTTTAATATAATAATTTTCAATAGGAAATGGAAAAGTTGTAAATAAGTAAAGAAATAATTTTTTGTTGAGTATAAAGCATTATTGAGCATAATCTTTTAATACTTAAGTTATCATTTTGGAATTCAATTTTGTAACAAAAGGGATCAAAAATTGAAAAAAGAAAATGGTGAAAATATTAATGTGGAATAAGTTTATACAGCATAAAACTTTTCCAATAAGTTAATTTATTTAACTAAACTCATCATGTATGATTCATAAACATGTTAATGTAAATATGATATTCAAGTGCATAGAAGAGAAATCTCAAATTAGAATAGTGCAAACATGAAAAGAGAAGCATATCCCACATGCACAAACATTAAAATACATAACAATGGCAAAGCATTAAAATACAACAAACTCAAAAATTAAAAAACTACAAATTATAAAAAATACATTAAAAAACTCATTTATATTGACATAAGAAAACATAAGAAGCTCTGTAGGAATTAATGAAAAGTACAAACTAGATAAAATAATGGTAAGGACCAAAGATACAATTAATATAAATAAAAAAACATGAGCATAATGCTTATCTTTTTTTAAATGGGTAAAATGGATTTATCAAGACTCACTTATTGCATGTGTTGTTTACTTGAAATTTTTGATGGTTTTATCTTGCATGCAATGGTTTAAGAAAGTTTCAAAGAAAAAGGGTTATTTCTTCAATCATAATTTGTAATCGATTAAGTGAAGTGGATATTCTAGGGAGGGTACAAATCTGAAGAATAATTTTATTTAACTTTATCAAATAGTTGTATCTTCTTATAAATATGTTTTCCATTACAATATATGTGCATCAATTTATAGAGACTTAGTGACATCATTAATTTTAAAATAAAGATGTATAAAATCTTAAAATGATTTTCTCTAGTATTAGAAAATTAAATTTTAAATGTTTTAATACAATTTTAAAAGTACAATATTTAAAATAATTTACCAAAAAAATGGTTATCTTTGTTTTGAAAATATACTCTTTAGTGGCAGTAATATCTTAAAAAAGATGGCTAGAGAGATTCTCTGCCTTCTCTCTAACCATCCACCCTTATCTTTCTGCCAATTTTGCCTCCTAGATACTAAACCCTGCTTCTCTCCACTCAATCTTCCTCTATCCCTTTTCTAACATCTTTCCAACCTTTCCATTACTTCTTAAACTTCAGATTTTGTAAACGTTTCTCCTTATTGGGAAGAGCTATAGAGGGAATTTTAGTCTCTCTTTTTTCACATTTGCATTCTTGCGTCTGGAATTTTTGTTTCAGGAATTGCTCCCCTATCCCAAGCCTTTACCAAATTTGTTTCTTTCTTTCAGACATACTACTATATAGGACTCTGTCAAGGAAGAATTTTCACTTTTGCCCTCATTAGGTAAAACACAGGCTTCTTTGGCCTCCCCATTAGGCACAACCTTGACTCCATCTTCCTCCTCCTAATAAGATGAAGATTTAAAAACTTGGAAATACGAACTAGGAGGAAAGGCTAAACTATTGTTGCACTTTTTTCCTCCTAAGGTTGAAGATCGAAGAGTTATTTCCTCCTCGAATCTAGAAAAGGGAGTCAGATCTTAGGATAACTCCTTAATTGGGTTTTTTGGGACAAAAGACCTACCTTCTCTATAATATAAAAATGGGCAACATCATTGTCTTACTCATGACTCCCTATTAGTAGTATATGGATACAATTCTTTGAATGCCATCCTTTTGTAGAGAAGATTAAGAGAAGGTTGACTGTGTGGGCTAATAAAATTCTTTTCTTTAGAGGCAAATTGTGACTTATAAAGTCAGTGTTGAATACCCTACATATATATTAGTCTTTTAACATGATTTTAGCAAAAGGAATCATCAATGCTACTAAGAAATTATTTAGAAGATTCTTATAGGGGACCTAAGTATAGGTAGTCACTATGCCAAAGTTAAGTAAACTTAGATTTGTAAGAGAAAGGAGGATAGTCTAGGGCTAACCTCTATTGGAACCATTAATAAAATTATGTTGACAAAAATGCTTTTTAATATCCTATTGGAGAAGGAGTCACTATAGATTGGTTGCACATTTACATCCTTAATAGGGAATAGTATATAGCCATCAAAATTAAAGCTTCCTTTTCTTGGTCTCTGACTCAAATACTAAAGGTAAGGATCATCTTGGAACTTTCTATGCTTTGTAAAGTTGGAAATAGAGAAAAGGCCTTCTTATGGTTTGATAATTAGACAAGTAAAGGCCTCAGGCTCTGCTTTGTTGGAATACATTTCTTGTCCACTATCAATTTAACTTTAACTTAGGAGGATAATAGAGTAATTTTCCTATAGAGTTGCAATATCTCATTCCTAGTTACCTACCTACCTGACTTGGGAAGAAAGGATACCTATCAATGTCTCAACCAACCCCCTAGTAACTTTAATATTTTATGATTTAAGGATTGGAAGAAACGGAATATTTTAAAGGTTGGATGGTTATTGTATGACATAAATCTCATTCCTAGTTATGCATTTCTCCTATGGATGGAAACATTGGATAAACTGAGTACACTAGATAAGATGCACTATTTAACAATTGACTCTATATGCGATCTCTATGGAAGAGAGAAGAGTCTAGGAACCATTTTTTCTTCCTATATGACTATTCGCAAGCTATATGGAACAAAATCCAAGATATTTTCTTGGTGTCAAATATAGGGAATAAGTTTACAGATGTTTTCAATTGGCTCCTAAAACTGAAAAGCACTCCTAACTCTAGTAAAGTGATATAGGTCATCTTTGTCACCTCATCTGCTAAGGAGATATGGCGAGAGAGAAATCTTAGGAAATATCAGAGTAAGGCTCACACCATAGATGAAACTATGTTCTCTTTAATTTTTGGAATTAGAGAGAAACTCCAATGTACCAAAGGAATAGACAGTGGTTACCCTAATCTAGCAACTTCACGAAGAATCATTCAAAGATATAACATGCAAACAGAAGGCAAATAGAGTGACGACGTAACTGAAGACACATAATGTAAAGTAATTACTTGTGATGATGTAAGGAGAAAACCATACACGAAACCAGGGATTGTGAGGGAATACCTCCTTCTTGTTATAATCGCACAATCTAGAAATAATAGGATAATGAGATCTAGGAAAAGTGATCAAATAACAATAAATAGAAGAAAGAGACTTTATTACCTAAAGATGTTTAGAGTTACATATAGACCAGTTTTTGTGACCTCTATAATCTCTGGAGGATCATGTCAATCCTTATTTGGGTAACTTTTGAAGTCCTTGTACATGTTTGTACGTAGCTGTCCCTCGACTCTTTAGAATCACTTAACCTAACAATAAGAAAATGTTGACTACGAAACCAGAAAACTAGATTATTCAAGAGGATAAATGATCTTTCTTACATGAAGAACATCAAATTAAAGCATGGAGGAGGTGATGAAGCAACAACTCTCTTGGGAAGGATTAAAGGATTTGAATCCCTAATTTGTGTATTTCTTGGAGGCTTTGTAAGCCTATAGATTGTTTTTTACTATTTGTGAAATGACGATTTAGTGGTGTGTGGGACTCACATGGTGAGTTTAAGGAGAGCTGGTTAATATCAATGTTGGTTTAATAAGAGTTGATTTCTTAAACCCCCTGATGTATGTATATAAACAAAAACTATGTATTTCTACCTCTTTCATTAATTAAATTCTTTAATTCTAAAAAAAAAAGTTTAGAAGAAGATTGCTACTCTCGATTATGAAAAGTTGAGAGTTTTTGTACATTTCGACAAGGTTGTTTCGACATGCCAAAAGAAAGAACATTTGGGTAAGGTTCTACTAACTTAATTATTAAGAAGCCTTTATGTTAAGCTATGTTTATGCTATTTTGGACATTATTTGTAATTGGAAAACTTTAATTATTTGAGGAAAATTTTTAAGATGAGTATTCTATCTTATTTAAGATTATTTGAAAATGAGGTTTATCTGAGATAAAAATCCTAGTCATGATAGGATTTAATTGAAATCAAATCACCATATTTTGAGTAAGCTAAGGTGCAAAATTTTGGTGACTTTTGAACTCTTCTTGATAGGCTATTTCAATAGTTTTGATATATCTAAGACATCTGATTTTTTTGGTCATATTATCGACATTGAACATTTGTTTTTCTCTGCCTAATGCATGAATTTTTTTGGGCTGATTTGTATGGGAAAAATGACTAAAACATGGTGACTTAGCAACTGTAATTTCAGTTATCTTGAACTATTTTTGGTGGCTGATTTTGTCGTGATTCCATCCAGATTGTGAGCTGCATTTTTGGTCAAGGGTTATATGATTTTCTGGGTTGTCCATCATTGTGTTTTGTACGAAAGCCTTCAGCAGTTTGGGTGTAGTTGCGACTCTTTTGTTTATGAGATTTCAGTGATGAAACATTTGTTGTTTTGTTGAGTTTTCATGGCTGCTGTGCATGGGATATCTTACTGACATTATCGAAGGTTCACAACAATTTCTTGGAGGTCAACTTCCCTTTCTTTCCTTGAAGAAGCTACATTAGTAGGGGAGTTGTTTTTTCTTATCTCAAGTGTCTTTGTTTGTATCCTTCATTGTTTCATTCACTTGAGTTGTTTTATTTTCTTCTTTTTATTATCTAACATTGTTGAGAAATCTTTTGTTGAAGTTAGTACGAGGTGGTCGTGTTATTGGATGTAATTTACTATTACGGATTGTGAAGACGAGGGATAGTGTTAAAGGAAGGGTGAGTTGACCTTATAATGTCTTGAGTAAAACTATTATTGTTCTTTGATCTAAGTGATTAAGCTGGATGAGGGCCCTACAGATGTAGGCAAGATGGGCCGAAATGCGTTACCAAATCTTAGGTGTTGATTTGTTTATTTTGCGTTTAATTTTTTTGTTTTCGTTTGTGTTAGGAAATTTATAGTTGCTAATACAGTTGCTTTACACTAAGCAACCACAGATATAGTTCAAAGCAATTGTGACTGAACAAGAATTTTTGCGAAACCATATCCTTTCAAAATTTCAATTGGTATTAGAGGAGGTCATTGAATCAGAACTAGGTGCTCCAACATCAAGTTGGTGCTAATCCGTGTTTCGCAATTATGGATACAAGAGAAGGAGCATCAATCACCAGACCACCATTGCTAGATGACTCAAATTATCTTACGTGAAAAATCACAGATGAGAGTATTCATTTAGGCACAAGGAACAAAAGTATGAAACTCAGTTTTAAATGGTTAGACACATCCAATGACGACTAATGAAAAGAGAGAAGTAGTACTTAAATATCCATCAACAGAGGCTGAAGAAGAGGGAGCGCTTGGAAATTTTGAAGTCATGCTCGTCATTTTTAGTGTAGTTGATGAATGTCGCTTTTTATGATATTAGCGTGTGAATCGACAAAAGATGCTGGGACACTCTGCAAACAATACATAAGGGATCAAAATCTGTGATTGCCTCAAAACTTCAGATATTGACTGCTAGATTTGAAGAGTTGAAGATGGATGAAAATGAAACTATCGGAGACTTCCATAAGAGGTTGCATGATATTGCCAAACAAGCACATCAAATTGGGAAGAAGTATTTAAATATGAAACTTGTCAAGAAAACTTTAAGATCATTGCCTTTGAGATTCATACCAAAAATTTTAGCCAATGAAGAAGCCTATGATATCAATGAATTAGCTTTGGATAAGGTAATTGAGATTCTTACAAACTTTGAGATGAATTTGTTGAGAGATAAAGTGAGAAGAACAAAGAATTGACATCGCAAGCCCAGGTTAGAAGAGTAGTGAGTGACTTAGGAGATGAATTCGATGAGAATGAGGATATGATAATATTGACAAGAAATTTCAGCAAGTGGCTAAAGAAGTAGAAGAAAAATATACCCAAGTTTAAGCAAAATGGTAGGAGCTCATCGAATAACAATTTTAAACAACAAGCTAAAACATAAAAATGTGAAAGAAAAGTGAAGAAAATTCGATGTCATGAATATTAAGGTTTCAGACATGTACAAGCGGAATATGCTAACATTTTGAAGAAAAGAAGAGAGAAGTCTAATACGATTACTTAGAGTGAGAATGTATATGAAAGTAAATATGGGAGTGAAGAAGAATTTGTGAGAAATAGTGTTGCATTGGCTGTTTTATATAACAGAAACACAATTACTTACTTAACAATAATCATAGAAGAAATTAATGGCGAAAATGAAGATGAATCAGTCTAAAACTTCAAGACAAACACAGATGAATTAGTGCAAAGTTTCTATTCAGATTATGGAAGTGATGATAGTGATTTGAATTACAAAAAGGGAGGATATTTGCAAAACTTAGGAGTTAATGTATGCTAAATGGGTCTAAACATGTAAGAAAAATGAGAAGTTGAAGGAAGAAAACTCTACCATAAAGAACTTCATTTAAGATCCATAAAAGAAGTTGTTATCTACAAGAGATGAGCTAAATAGAAAAAAGTTGAAGCTAGTTAATATGGAAAAGGGAATAAAAAAGTTAAATAGAGGTACCGAAAAGTTAGAAAAGTTGCCAGAAATTGTTAAGATTAAAGGAGACCTCTAGGGCATTGGATATAAAGGTGATTGTTCTAAGTCAAATGATGAGAAAAATGGTGCAGCCAGATCTGTCCAAGGAGAAATGTTAAAGAGGAAACGAAAATTTATACCTACTTGTCACTTTTGTGGAGTAAACGGGCACATAAGGCCAAATTATTACAAGTTATTACAAACGATATTTTAGATGGGTAGAAAAATGAAAATCTAGACAATCTTCTATAAATTTCCAGGAGCAACACATTACCTAAACATACTTGGGTTAGAAAGGGCCAATTACAAGCACTTGTAACTTTTAAATCTATGGGAGTTGCTTCACATAATGATTGGTATTTTGACAGTGGGTGTTGACGTCACATGACAGTGAAAGAAGTTATTTGACAGATTATCAAAGATATGTAGATGGACATATTACCTTTGGTGATGGAAAGAAGGCTTCGGTTATTGGAAAACGGACCCTATGCATGGATGGACTGCCACACCTAAAGAATGTGCTTTATGTTGATGGGTTAAAAGTCAATTTGGTGAGTATAAGCTAACTTTGTAATGATGGATTATTAGTTAAATTTACTAGTGATGAATGCAGGGTATTAACTGAACAAGGAGAATGTTTGGTGAGTGGAAGAAGATTGGCAGAAAATTATTATTTGTTGTAGGTTACTATTTCTTACATATTAGGCTCATATGATGACAATATAAATCTTTGGCATCAAAAGCTTGGCCATGTCAACTATGATCTTATTAACAAGTTGAAAAAATTTAAAGCAGTGAGAAGGTTGCTTACAATGAACAATGATGACGAGACTATTTGTAGTGCATGCCAAATGGGTAAATAGACAATAGTGTCACACAAAAAGGTTAGACATGCTACATCTTCTCATGTGTTGGAATTAATTCACATGGATTTGGTTGGGCCAACACAATATGCTAAGATTAGTGGAATGAGGTACTTTTTAACTTGTGCTGATGATTATTCTAGATACACTTTGGTAGCATTCTTAAAAGAAAACTAAGATGCATTTAAGGCTTTTAGAAGCCTATCTATACAGGTCATAAATATGAAAAATATGACAGTGTTGAGAATACAATCAGATCATAGAAGGGAGTTTGAAAATACAAGTTTCAACAACTTCTGTGAGAAATATAGTATCATGCAATAGTTTTTAGCACCTAAAACTCCTCAATAAAATGGAGTGGAGTTGTCGAGAGAAAGAATGGAACTCTTTAAGAAATGGCCTAATCTATGTTAAATGGAAGAAAAATATTGTTGAGGTTTTGAGCTGAAGCGGTAAACACAACATGCTATATATGCAACCGAGTATATATCTTGGAAGTAGCTTAAACAAGACATCCTATGAACTTTGGAAGGGAAAGAATCCAAATGTCAACTATTTTCATGTATTTGGTAGCAAATGTTATACGCTAAGATATTGAGAACATCCCCAAAAGTTTGAGAGTAAAAGTGAAAAAAGGGATCTTTATTGGATATTTAACTCACAGCAAGGCATATCGGGTGTTTAGTCAAAAAACCAAGATAGTGATGAAATCCATAAATATTATGGTGGATGATGTTCATTAGATAATTGATAAAGTAGTTGAAGAAAATCTCCAAAACAAACCTCACGCACCAGCTAAAAAATGCAAAGAAGCAAGATTCAAAAACTGCCCAGATCTGCAGTCAGTTGCTGCTAGTGAAGAAACTGTTCAGACAGATGATAAGTCAGTTGCTTTAGATGAAGAAACCAACTAGGCACTTGATGCTAAAGTCATTCTTTTGAATAAGGAAAACATAAGGGAAGATGATTTTAACAAGAATCCAACATCAAGAATTAAAAGAAGTCATCTTATTTAGAATGTAATTGGAGAAGTCAATGATAGAAGGAATATATGAGAGAGAAAAATGATAGATTATTAGGAACTTGCAGGAATTTTATTTTACACTTCTTCATTCGAACCTAAAAATATGAAAGAAGTCTTATAAGATGAGTTTTGGAAGGCAACTATATGAGAAGAATTAATACAATTTGCTTGCAATGATGTTTGGGAATTGATGCCAAGGCCATCAAATATGAATGTGATTGAAACAAAATGGGTATTTCGCAATAAACTGATGATAAAGGCAACGTGACTAGAAATAAGGCAAGGTAAGGTTAGTCGCTCAATGTTATTCTCATATTGAAGGAATTGATTTCGACAAAACTTTTGCTCCTATGGCAAGACTTGAATCAATTACCCTACTATTGAGTATAGCGTGTGTGAAAGGCTTCAAACTCTACCAAATGGATGAGAAGAATGCGTTGTTAAATGAGTTTATACAAGAAGAGATATATGTTGAGCAGCCAAAAGGTTTTATTGATTTATTACATGCTAATCACATTTTCAAGCTAAAGAAGACTTTTTACGATCTCAAACAAATGCTGAGGGCTTAGTATGAAAGGCTTACTCAATATCTACTTAAGTAAGGCTATGAACGAGGTGGTGTTGATAAGACTTTATTTTTTAAAAAATTCAAATCTAATTTGATCATTGCACATATTTATGTTGATGATATTGTATTTGGTTCCACTCATCCAGAGATGATGAATGAATTTGTGGAGTTGAGGACACATGAATTTGAGATGAGTATGATAGGTGAATTGAATTTCTTTTTGGGTTTACAAATTAAGTAAGTGATGGATGGTATCTTCGTATAACAAACTAAATATGCGAAGAATTTAATGAATAAGTTTGGCTTGAGAATGCACGACATGTTAGAACTCTTATGAGTGTGTCTATGAAGTTGAACAAAGACGATAATGGCAAAAGTGTCAATGTAAGCTTATACAGAAGCATTATCGGAAGCCTACTTTATTTGACCGCAATTAGACAAGATAACTGTTACATTGTTAGAGAATGTGTTTGTTATCAAGCCAACTTGAAAGAGTCACACTTAAAGAGGATTATTAAGAATGTCAGTGGTACTTCTGAGTTTGTCTATGGTATTCATGTGATTCTACTTCCTATTTAGTTGGGTATAGCGATGAATGAAAAGGCACTTCAGGGGGCTATTTCTTTTTGGGTAACAATCTAATTTTTTCGCACAGTAAGAAGAAGCAAAATTCCATCTCCTTGTCAACCGTAGAAGTTTAATACATTGCTGCCAATAGTTGTTGTTCATAACTTCTTTGGATGAAACAAATGTTAAAGGATTATGGAATGAATTAAGATGTGTTGACGGTTTTACTTGATAACAAGAGTGCCATAGATATCTCAAAAAACCTTATTCAAGATTTGAGAACCAATCACATCGACTTGGGGTATCATTCTTTCTTATGTAGAAACTGAGAAGTAACTGACCGACATTTTTACAAGACCTCTTGATTTGATGAAGTTTGAATTTGTTCGACGGACTTTGGGACTATGCGCTCTACATTTTTAATGTAATGCAGTAAAGAAAAAGGGGGGGGGGGGGGGGGGGGGGGTATTTT
>JAOSBN010000006.1:6972472-6984994 GCA_027563595.1 Erythroxylum suave | reverse complement strand
CCCCCCCCCCCCCCCCCCCCCCCCCCCCCCCCCCCCCCCCCCCCCCCCCCCCCCCCCCCCCCCCCCCCCCCCCCGTGAATTTGAAAGGGAGAAAATCTATAATTTTCTATCTTTCATTTTTGGTTGCCATTAACTGTATTATCTTTCCCTCCTTCTTTAGTTTGAAAGTTTGTTTTCATTTTGTCTGTCCTTTCTCCCTTTTTCACGATAACTTAGTGTCTCTCACTATATGACTTTCTCTCTCACTTGGGTCTCTCTACCGACATTTACCTTCTTCATCTTCATTAGGCATTCTTATTTCTGAAGCTACCTTGGGAAAAATCAAAACATCATGCTTCCCTTTCCAATTTGGAGTAGTCATTGACGGCTTCACTCCCCTTCTTTGCCGGCCCTTTTTGGCTTCTAACTATCTTTGATAGAATCCACCTCGTAGGAGGTTATCAACTGCTGTCGGGTCATCCTCAGCAATGCCCATTGACCTTCTTGACCATTCCTCTATTCGCGAACAACCACCAGTCGATGTTGATGTGTTGCAGGTGTTGTCTTCTATAGTAGAGGTTTCTACCTCTGATTGGGAAGAGGCTCCTGTCGAGACTACTGCTTTAGTCTCTACGATTGGGTCTTCATCGACTGCCTCTCCATTTGTTCCCTAGAGATTGGTCAAACAACTATCTCGAAAATCAGTCCAACACTCTCATAGACAATCTCCCGTAAGAATTTCAACTGATGATGCTCTATCATACAAGTTGTATTGGCATTGTAGAACAGAAATGGGACTCCATTGCAAATATCGGGTTTATTTTTGATCATCCCATTAATCTGGATATTATCGTCTAGATGTGTTGTTAACTGAAAGGAATTTATTAAGTATTGCTTTATTACTTGCAACATTATGATTCTGAATTGGTTAGGGAATTTTACTGTAATCTTGATAAGGATGTCTTGAATGAATCTGCGTTAAGCCATAATGTAGTATATGTGAAGGGTACTATGGTTAAGTTTGATACAGATCAATTAAATATATTTTTGGGGGCATTCGACAATTTAATTGGTGATATATCTTACGATGATGATTTTATTGTGACCTATGATATATTGGCTACTATGTTAGTTAGGGGAAGATTAACTACTTAGCCATTTTCCTCTGTCCTCCATGCATCTCAATTGTCACAGAAGTCTTTTGTGCTCTATTGGCTTCTAGTAGCAAATCAGTTACCTAGTGCCCATACGGTTACAGTTTATCCGACTCAGGCCAAATTGATTTATGCTATAGGCACCGAGGCACATTTTAATTTAGGAAGAATCATTATTGAGGCAATGATTGCTATTGGTAGCAAACCACAATCTTTGTTGTATTTTCTATGTTTGATTACACAATACTTGTATGCCCGTAGTGTACCTCAGATGGATTCGAGTGTTCTTGAGCATGTGTTTTTGCTCAATATTTTTCCTTGGATATTAAATGTGAACAAGCAAGATTGAGTGATCAATTTTCCTTACTCATCTTTTGGACCAATTGAGCCATTTGCCGCAATAAATGCTAATCTAAATGTTGCTTTATTTGCCGAGAATGATGGGATTGAAGGTGTCTTTCAAACAGGGTTAGATGTGCTTCATCGACTAAAGCAATGGGTTATTTGTCGTTTGGTTAATTCTTAGCTTTGCCTTTTGGCATCTTTTTATGCCAAGGGAGAGAATTGTTGTTTCCTTGGAGAACTTGGATGATTATTGACTGTTTTATTCATTTGGAATTATTGTTGCTTTAGTTATTTGAAACTGGCTTATGTAAATTTAACAAACTACTGTTATGTGAATTTGATGTCATTTGCAAGCTATTTGGAACTTGATGTTCGATTAAGGGGGAGTTTCTGTGTATTATGTGCACTTAATGATATGTGTACAATTATCTTCTTAAGGGGAAGTTTTGATATGTGATAAATAATGCCAAAAAAGAAAGAGATTATTAAGATATATATTATAATATTTTGAGCGTTATTTGTAATCGAACAACTTTAATTATTTAAGAAAATTATTAAAATGAGTATTCTACCTTACGTGGGACTCCTTGAAGATGAGGTTTATTTGAAATAAAAATCTTACGCATGATATGATTTAATTGAAATCAAATCACCATATTTTGACTAAGATAAGGTACAAATTTATGATGATTTTTGAACTCTTTTTGATAGCCTATTTCAATAGCTTTTATCTATCTAAGGAAACTGATTTTTTTGTTTACATTATCTACATTGGACAATTATTTTTTTCTATCTATTGTGTGAGTTTTTTAGGCTGATTTGTGTGGGAAAAATGACTAAAACATGGTGACTTGACAGTTGTAATTTCAAATATCTTGTTATTTTTGGAGGTTGATTTTATTGTGATTTTGTCTAGATTGTGAGTTGCATTTTTCTCCAAGGGTTACATGATTTTCTGAGTTGTCCATCATTTTGTTTTTTGCGAAAACCTCCAATAGTCTGGACGTGGTTGCGGCTCTTTTGTTTATGATGTTTTGGTGATGAAAATTTTGCTGTTTGTTGAGTTTTCGTAGATGTTGTGTGAGTGCATCATCCCACACACAACAGCTACATTGTTAGGAGAGTTATTTTTCTTATCTCAAGTGTCTTTGTTTATGTCCTTTATTGTTTCAATCACTTAGAGTTATTTTATTTTCTTCTTTTTATTATCGAACACTATTGGAAAGTCCTCTGTTGAAGTTAGCATAAGATGATCAGCTTATTAGATGTGATTTACTTTCACATGTTGTGAAGATGAGGGATAATGTCAATGGTAGGATAAGTCGGCTTTGTAATACCTTGAGTAAAACTATTATTGTTCTTTGATGAAAGTAATTAATATGGATGAAAGCCCTGCAGACGTAGGTAAAGTGTGCCGAACCGTGTTACCAAATCTCAAATGTTGATTTGTTTATTTCGTATTTAATTTTTCTCATTTTGTTTATGTTAGAAAGTTTATAATTGCCAACATAGTTACTTTACATTAAACAGTATCACAAGTACAATTCAAAGCAACTATGGCTGAACCACAATTTTTGCCAAACTACCTCTTTTCAGATTTTTAGTTTAGGATAAGAAATTAAGATGATGCTATTGTTGGCCTGTATGCTGGTAAATAACTCAATGCAGGCAACCAAACTATTTTTACAGTTCTTTTTGAGTAATTAGTTACGCAATTCCAACTAACCAACCATGTTTTATATATTCCAACGTTAGACGAATCGACTTCAGAAGTGAATTAACTCAAATAATAAAGACACAATTCAATTATAAACATTAATTCTGCAAGTTTCTGATAACGACTTCAGAGTTGCTGTAAGCGACGGGATGTTTTGGGTATCAAAAAACGGGGCACGTCTTAACAGATACATTTTTGGCTGATGGACAAGATGCTAGTGGACAGTGTTCGAGGTCCACATCAGGATTTGAACCCCACCAGTGCAAGCTCAGGTTGTCGGCGCCTAGTATCATGTATAGAAGAACCGCCATGAACGCAACTCCAGAATCAAGAGCTGCTGATAGTACGTAATTGTACCTCTGCCACCAGCTCTTCTTATATCTGAAGATGAAAAAGTTGAAGAATGTTCCAATCGTAATCCATGAGCTGTAGTTTATGGCAGTCGCCGGTGGCATCGCTGCGGTTGCACCTAGCAGAACCGGCAGGTTGATTAGGGGTATCCAAGATTGGCTTGGAAATGCCTTGTGCAAAAGCCATACTACAAATGGTCCTACCGCTCCTCCTAAGAAGAACCAGTTTAGCGCATAGTAGTCTCCAAGGGAGCCAAAAATTCTCTCCGGACCTACCAGACCCCAGATTACGGATGTGTCAAAAAACACTCGATCATTTGGGCATGTCCATGGACTGCTGGGTGGATGGAGATCATCCTGGCAAATATTTGGAATGTTATCCAAAAGCCACCACGCCACTGACACGTTAATTGTTCCTGCGATCGTGGTTCCAAGGAACTGAATCGTAGCAATGTGGTTATGGTCAAGGATAGTCAGGACAAGGACAACAGATATACCAACAAAGAAGCGTGCATCGAGAATATTAAATCTTTTCACCTGAACGAGGAACATTGATTTTGGAGGTATCTTCATGTAATGGCCTAACTTGAAATCGCTAAGGAAGGAAATTGCCTGAGCGACACTCATGTGTCCGTAGGTTTTAAAACACACATTGGCTATAGGCCTCCCCGGATATAAAACTCCCATTATGTACTCAGCTATAACATTAAGGCCTGGTGTCTGTTGACAGAATTAAGCATTATGGATCTAATAACTAGTAAAGAAAGTAAAAACAGTTGATTCCCAAATTCCCGAGCTCACCTGGTTTGTGGTAGCAGCGATAATGCTGATAGGAAGGGTGAATACAAAAGCAAGAGCAGCAGCTAAAAGCAGCCCCCACCAAGGCATTTGGACATCATCTTTCCGGAAGATGCAAAGTGCAAGAGAAACTGCTACTGTCACAACCAGAAGCACGTAAAACCACCAGGAAGGTATGTCCTTGTAGTTCCTCATCAACCTTGTGTGAATGTCCTCCCTCCTAGTGGACGAGGCTCGGTATCGATCATAAATTTCCCTGTAAATTACTTCTAATGAATTTTAGCAATTAATCACACAAACGTGGTAACTTCAATTCAAGTATTTCTTTTTGATCTTATATAACTAATATATAGTGTAAGTAAGAGATTTTTGTCTCTATTATTATATCTTTATTTACTAAAAATAAATAAATAATGAGACTGGTAAACTAATCTTACCTTCCATGGAAGAGTAGCACGTGAGTAAGAGTAGATGTAATAGTAGCAAATCCTATCCCATAGGTAATGGCAAAGAAGGCACTCAAATGAACTTTCCCAATCTTCTCATATTGCACCAAATCCAACTGGAGCTTATCATTGATGATGGCTGTGGTATTGTACACTTGACCTTGAGAATCGAACAAATGTGACGAAAATATGGGAAATCTTCTGGCACCATACGCATTTAAACCCCAGAAAGCAATTGGAGTTACCACGTACAATACCAATGCGTATCCTATGAAGACATTTACAATGGCGAAAAAGGGACTAAGGAGAGGACTGAACAAATAGGAAGCTACAGTTGACCAATCCAGTGTGAAGGTCCCAATCCCCAGTCCTTTCAGTCCGGACCCTAGTTGCTGAGCAGTCACCGACTTTGGGAAAACCCAACACAGCACTGCCATGCTTTGAAGTGTCTGGAAAAAGTACCCTGGAACCATATACCAAAGGAAGCTACATAACAGTGCAATCATAAAGAACTTCTCGCGAGAGATTCCATGCTCCTCCTTGCCATTGTCTTCTGTTTCATGCATTGTTCTGCCATTTTGAATTAAAAAAAACAGTCGAAACAAAATTGAACTTTGTATCAATTTTCATATCAACTTGTGATTAGTGTTATCCTTCAAAGGGAAATGCTAATTGATCTTAAAGAATATAATTATGCTAAAAATATTGTTCTTCATTGACATATGGTATAATTTTAAAATAGGGTGTCGTTTTCTATTTAGACTCTAAAGTCTTCATTTACCATCAATTTTGGTCAAAATTTCACCTTTCTATTAAGATTGGATTATCTAGTTTTCTTACAGTTGATTTCCTAATAAGCTCGCTGTTTGATTAGGAGAGAGCGAGTCGAGAGATACATAATACGCATCGAAACATAGAAGTGCCAGTGGTCTAGATCCATACATACTTAAGTATGACGTACAAAAAAGTTTGGAAAAAGAGAAATATCAAGAAAAGTAAACTGGTAATCAGGAACCATTACACGTTCCGGGACCCCCAAAGAAATCGACTTTGGAACATTATGATAATGGGCTAACGTTTAGCTTTCAAGAAGAGTGCTGATGGCTATGCGTCAGGACAAATGAAACAATTAAAAATTGCATGCGAGAGGTATTATGAGTGATTGGTTGGATAACTTTAACATAGTAGATTTCTTCAAGACACGAATAACTTGTCTGAGAACGGAAAGCAGGCATGTGATAGGTTGGATAACTTTTAACACCGTAGATTTCTTCAAGACATGAAGAACTTGTCCGAGAACGGAAAGGAGGCATATTTTAGGATCTCTCGTATTCAACTTTAGTTGGTCATGAGTAAAAGTTTTAGGACATGGCGGTATTTGTAAACTCCCAAGTGTCACTGAATAGCTGGATGCTTATGTTTGTCGAACGTCATGAGCTTCATAGTTTTCCACATACAATATATACGTACGTAAACAGATGCCCATGTAAGGCGGAAACCTTACGTGAATATAAAAGTAATATATTCTTTTACCTCAAAGTCGCAACTTCATATGGGTAGAGTCTTTTCTTGGAACTATAACATATGTTTTGCTTCTTTGCTATTTTTACTTTTATACTCATCCTAGTTCAATAAAGAACATAATGTCATCTATTAGAGTAAAGCTCCTTTCTATTCCTTTATTAAGACTAGGTCTAGGAGCAACTTATATATGTTTCTAATGACTTTAAGAAGGTTTCAGAGGGCGCTGAGGGTGTGTTCTATTGGTCATTTATTCTTATGCCATGTAATGAAAGGTCACATGAAATGAAGTAATATAAAGTATTGACTGATTAGTCTGTATAATTTCCGCTACACCTGAGGTCTCTGTATCCTAATCATAGTCAATGTGGCGTGTGTTACTAAGATGACACAAGGGATTGCACAGCAGATAGCCCAAAAGACAAGTTTCATGGGAATTAATACTTTGGAGAAGACAAAAAGACTCGACTACACCATTATTCTGTCATTATGACTATGATTAAATCATTTTTTGTGAAAATAGAAACTAATAGAATACTATGACGTGTGGTCATAATAAGCAAAACTTGCGCGGTTGGTAGCTAATGGTAAGACAATTAAAGCAATAAATGGGTTGTTGCATGAAAATGAAATTAACTTTATCAAAGAGTAATTTGTATGTTCAAATTCATAGGATTATTATTAGTATCGATTTGATACCCATAATTGGAAACCACTTGCAATATAAACTTTACATTTAGGTAGGGGGAATCAATAACAACAATTGAATTAGAAAAGAGATGCATATAACCAAAATTTGAAGTCATGCCTTTATTTATATACCATATATATACTAGTGCCGTTAAATCTTAGTTAGTATAAATACATAAGACCTCACACTAATTTCATAACACACGTTGGACGGGTTGGCAATAGTAATCTCTTTAGTTTGTGATGAATATTGTGGAGAGATGAACTAAGTCCCTATCTTAAACTTTGGTAGTTTATGCAACTAGTAGCTGAGAGAGCATAATATAGTGCAGCTCTTTTCGCCTATAAAAGCACAGGAAAGTAACTGCAGAATCAAACAAAAGCAAATGGAACATGCCTGAAAAGAGAGATCTGAACAAGTGTACTAGGCCACCACATGTCTGCTGGCTCCACCACATATTTTCTCAGAAGCCCAGACCACCCATATCCCAATACCTGCAACGACCAATGTTTTGCACCTTAAAAAATGGGTTCACTCACCGTCTTCTAACGACGTAGTGGAGAAGGCCTGTGCGTTTACATTGTATTGCAGGGCCCGAATCGTGGACAAAACCAATTAGGTTTGGTTTTATGAAATGGTTTAGAAATTAGATTTCAAGGTTAAAAAATAGGATTCAGCCCAATAGATTATTGTGGAGACAGAAACGAAAGAGAAATTGATAACATGATCTTGGTCCAATCATTAAATCAACTTTGGATTCATTCTTTTAATTTATATAACGAAACCACATTTCCAATTTGAATATTAGTGTATCCAACCAGATTTTTACCATCTGGTTCAAGTGTTGGGCAAGATTAAAGTTTAAGTTTTAGTGATCACTCTGTAAGACGTAACTGAATAATAACGAGTCATTCATTTTCATTGGTTTAATTTGATCTTATAAATCTATTAAAAGATACTTTTGTTTCATATTTTATCATGTAATTTATAAGATTATTAAGGCTACATTCTAATTCAAAGTACAGTTTTTTCTATTAGTTAAGGTTTTAATAGAATTAACTAAAATTATAGTATAATTTTGAAATTTAGATATCAAAGGACTACATAAACAATCAAGAAATGTTAATAAAAAAAATATATATTTAAGAGTTTGCAACTAAAGACTACAGCTGAAATTTTAGGTTTTTTTTTTTTTTCCTTTTTGAAAGGACATGTTCAAAATAAAACAGTAAGACTAAAGACTAAAAGCCAGACGGATAGAGAACCGAAAGAGAGATCAAACCAATAAAACACACACGCATAAGAAAAAACATAAAATTTAGTTAAGGAGCAACAATGTAAACGAACCTGTGTTGTGATGATAAGAAGCCAAGCGGAGAAGAACGATATGCTCCTGCCGTAGAAAGCCTTAATAATGTTGATGATACCGACAGCATAAGCCGAACCGCAACCAAATGCACTTCCAGCGTTAGCAAATATGGAAATCAAGACATGCTCTTTCATGTTGAAAGGTCCAGGGTTGAGAGAGAACTGCCTGTTACCAAACCCTGGAATCTTGAAAACTGTCTCAGGTAGTACGGAGGCCATTAACCTTCCGATGGGAAGGGTCGCCACCTGAACGGTGATCTGGGTCATGATGAGAGGCTCTGTACGATAAGAGAAGAACTGGTTCAAGAACGAGAGCAGACAACATGAGACAAGTCCTAGGAACCACATCCGGAATGTCCATACTGGTAGTGTTGGGTCGTCTGTGTTGGATACGGTTAATCTGACTTCTTCGATTGGCGACAGCTCGTCTTCGTCGAATGTAAGTTTCCTTATGAAGTCCTTACCTGGTGGTGTATCCATTGCAAATGCTCCCATAGTGAAAATGAAGAGAACAATGGTTAAAAGACATTGGGTTATGACCCAGGGAAAGGATCTTCAGTCGCCGACAACTGACATGCATCGATAATCTGGCTTGTCATTGTCAACAGCTTCATTAATTCCCTGAGTTAACTTTAGCGTGTTGACATTTATCCATGGGAATGAAGAGAATTAGTAATTGTTACAATTTTCTTTCTTGTATTTGTACATAAGTTTGGAGTATTAGACTGTAACTTTTACCAATTATAAATTTGATATGAAGTGTTAGTCTTGCTACCAATTTCTCAGCAAACTCCCTTGAAAAACGTAGGCCTGTTCGTTTGGAGTTGGAGGTGTCTGTAATTTGGCAGACCTTTAGTTATTCTTTCTAATGCACAGAAAAGAGCACAAGTTTAACGAGCTGAAATTTTTGAAAATAGCCTCAGTTTATCATTGTTATGTAAATCAATGAAAAGTAAAAAAGTTACATATCCACGGAAAATTTTGATGAGATTGGGGAAATTGGGATGATCTTAGAAGTGCTCCTTTAAATGTAGTTGAACGCTTTTATATCAGCAGCAGTTGTGCAATAAGCATGGACATTTTAAGCTTTTACTGGCCCATTTTTGCACTTTTATCTCGGTCAATTGAGACCTTTAAAGCATTAGGCTTGGCACGGCAATTCATGTGTGTTGTGCCACGTGGTTAACTTTTAGACTTTGACAATTCTTACAAAAGTAATTCTCTTATATTCCAAAAATTCCAGTTAACAAGTTTGTTCGTCAATTTAACGAATTTCATTTCTAATATAAAAGAAAATTTTATTCGATATCTTCTTTTCTTATATTTTAAAGTATATATATATATATATATATAGCCTATCATTTATGGTAACATTTAACAAAATTTTCACCTCTTTTCTATTATTCCTTTTCGTCCTTGCATGTAAGCCAAAGCCACGTCCGATGAGGTTGAAAGCCTCACCATTTATATATATATATATATATATATATATATAGCCTATCAATTCTGTGAAAAGATTATGATGGTGAAAGTTAATTATTCTATTGATCAATAGCCGTGAATATATACAACACATAAGAGGAAATAACTGCACAATCCATGCCTATCAATTAGTGATATACATGATACACAATCCTTCTACAATCTTATCTCAATCTCCTAAAATAATGGAAAGAATATTATTTCCAATACTCCCCTCAAGTTGGTGAATGAACATTGTGAAGTCCCAACTTGTCGCGTAACGTCACAAACTAATCCTTCCCCAGAGCCTTGGTAAATATATCCGCCAATTGATACTTTGTCGACATATAAGACGGCTTGATCAAACTGGCTTGCAATTTTTCTCGCACAATGTGACAATCTATCTCAGTGTGCTTAGTGCGTTCGTGAAACACAGGATTCGTTGCAATATGCAACGTCGCCTGATTATCACAATACAAAGATGCAGGAACATTGACCACGACTTTTAAGTCACGCAGAATATACCAAATCCATGTCAATTCAAGGCATGTATTCGCCATTGCCCTATATTCAGCTTCTGCTGATGATCTCGACACATTTGTCTGTTTTTTTGACTTCCAAGACACAAGTGAATTTCTAAGAAATATATAGTGGCCTGTGACTGACCTTCGTGTGATGCGACAACTGTCCCAATCTGAGTCGCAGAAAGCCCTCAAAGTAAGATCATTATTAGAAGGAAGTAATAAGCCTTGTCCTGGCGTTGCTTTGATATATCTTAAAACTCGCATAGCTGCGTCCCAGTGTGTCTTACGGGGTTCCTGCATAAATTGGCTCAAAGTACAAACTGAGTAGATTATGTCAGGCCTTGTTACTGTAAGGTAGATTAACCGTCCAATCAAACGCCGATATTTGGTCGGATTATCCAATCGGTCTCCGTCATTAGAATTCAACTTCAAATTTTGCTCAATTGGGAATTTTTTAGGACGTGCTGCTGTAAGACCTGCATCATTTAAAATGTCCAATGCATACTTTCTTTGCGACATAAAAATACCATTCTTAGACCGAGAAAATGAAGTGATTTTTGAAGCATTGGATTCCTAAGACATTCCTCTACCTCTCCATAAAATTTTCAGGTCTTTTCTTAACTTGAAAAAGATGGATTTAATCAATGTGAAGGGATCAGTTAAAAGAGTATGAGTTGGATATTTTTCTGAACATGCTTCAGTATTTTGGGGATATCTCGACCTGTAGAGATCCAATTGAGTTGATTCTGGTTGAAAAACAAACTAGATACATGGAGCTACAATTTATCTGAAGGAATAAATTTTCAGCATAGGCCCCAAAACCTTCAATTTCTGAATTGAAGTAGGGTATAGTGTTCAGTCTCGGATTAATAAGAGTTGAAAGTGTTTTAGCTATAACTTCTTTATTTCTGAACCAATTGAGAGTTTTTGGTGTCTTTAAAAACTTCAGATGATGAGGGAACAAAAGTTATGAAGAATCCAGATTGAAATTCCAATTGGAAGTTCCCAAATCTGCTCCAAAATTTATGAGTGATGGGCCCTCCAGGTCGTTTTGACCTCCGAATGTTGGGCTTCGGAAACGGGGACCAACATTGTTTGGTATCAGAGCCCTAGGTTTTCTCCTAGGCTTAGAATGCATAGTAGGTTGAATTGTTTTGCTATGAGAATAATTGTTGCTTTGTGAATTGATTGTTTTCATTAAATGACATGTATATCATGCATACATATAGGAAATAAGATTTAAAAGAATCGTAAGCTAATCATTAACGTTTTCTTTAAAGGAGTAAGATGCCGCCTCGTAGAAGGGCACGAGGAGTTTTGCAAGGATCAGTTGCACCTGACTCTCCACTAAGGGAGGAGAGTAGTGATGAGTCAGTAGCCTCGGGAATTACTGAGGCTTCCTTAGGGCAAAGTAGTGAGCCCATCCGATCTCAGACGCAAGAGACACCTGTTCCATCAGAACAAGTGCCTACTCTGGATCTGAGATTGTTTCAAGCATTTACTCAAGCCTTTGTACAGGCTATGGGTCAGATGCCGTAGGCTTCTGCATCGGCCCCGATCAGGAAGGGGAAACAGTTTGATAAGCTGAGGAAGTATAGAGCAGTGGACTTTTATGGGACCACTGATCCCGAAGAAGCCGAGACATGGTTGAGGAACACAAAGAGGATATTGGAGCAGATGGATTGTGAAGATGATGAAAAAGTTGTTTATGTTGCAAGTCTGCTTCAGGGGGATGCTTTGCATTGGTGAGAGTGTGTACCAGGAAGCTAGTTGAAACCGATAGGATTGGCATGGAAGGACTTCCTCGCTGCTTATAAGAAGAAATATCCGTCTAAGGTGTACATTCAGCAGAAGCAGAGATAATTCTTGAGTCTCACCTAGAGGGAGATGACAGTTAATGAGTATGAGCGCTGGTTCACACAGTTGTCGAGATATGCTACTGAGATGATGCTAAGTGAGGCTGTTAAGTGTCGCCGGTTTGAGTCAGGACTGCACCTAGCCATTAGAGAGAAAGTGGTAGTGCAAAACTTCTGTGACTTTCAACAGCTGGTTGAAGCAGCGTTGAGGGTCGAAAACGTCGAGAACATCAATAGTGCTATCAGTAAGAAAAGAAAGGGAAGAGAATAGTCCAAGAAGGGAGGTGGTACTTCTATGCCTGTAAGGAGTGC
>JAOSBN010000006.1:6952904-6972372 GCA_027563595.1 Erythroxylum suave | reverse complement strand
GTGTCTTTAGAAACTTCAGATGATGAGGGAACAAAAGTTATGAAGAATCCAGATTGAAATTCCAATTGGAAGTTTCCAAATTTGTTCCATAATTTATGAGCGATGGGCCCTCCAGGCCGTTTTGACCTCCGAATGTTAGGCTTCGGAAACGGGGGCCAACATCAATAGTGTGTCCTGATCTAGAGCAGTGATCACAATACTTGTCCTTCTATTCTTTCTGATTCGATCATCCCTGGATTGCCGTAGTGATCGAAAAAATTTCTGTTGAAGGATCTGAAGTCATATTTTGCTGCGTTTCTTCTTGTGCAACGAGTGAAAACGCTTGACGCACATTAGGTAGCGGGAACATCATGAGTATGTTGGATCAAACAGCCTTGTAGTTGTCGTTAAGACCCATCAAAAATTGCATCAAACGTTCTTCTTCCCTTTCCTCGTTATGCGCCTGCATCTGATTGCAAGTTGGTGTCGACCAATATGTATCCAATTCGGTCCATAACCCTTTGATTTTTGTGTAGTATGCTGAAAAGGTCATGGTGCCTTGACTCATTGTTGCAATAGCCTTCTGCACTTGATAGATCGCCGGTGCATTTTTTTGAGAAAATTGATCACGGAGATCTCGCCAGACTTGGTGCGGGGTTCTCGCATGAATTACTTTTTTTACAAGATCTGGTTCTACCGAGTGGGTCAACCACGATAGAATCATACCATTACATTGATTCCAGATGGCGTATTCTGCAGGCTTGTCGGTTTCGGATGGAGGCTCTATCGTTCCATTAATGACCGATTTTGTTTTTAGCTGTGAGTGCATGAATCATGGATTTACTCCATGTAGAGTAATTGGTACCATTCAGCCTTTCTAGGACGAGAAGATGCCCAGGTCGATCGAAATGATGAACAAAAAATGGGTTTGAAGTATCATAACCTCGGTTTTTTATGAAGACTCGGCGGCTATGGAGTTTTATGAAGATGACGACGGGTAAGAAAATTTTGTAGAGTCACCAGGAAAGTTGCTCTGATACCATGTGAAAAGATTATGATGGTGAAAGTTAATTATTCTATTGATCACTAGCCGTGTAATATATACAACACATAAGAGGAAATAACTGCACAATCTATGCCGATTAATTAATGATATACATGATACACAATCCTTCTACAATCTTATCTCAATCTCCTAAAATAATGGAAAGAATATTATTTCCAATAAATTCTGGTAACATTTAACAAAATTTCCATCTCTTTTCTATTATTCCTTTTCGTCCTTACACGTAAGCCAAAGCCTCGTCTGGTGATGTTAAAAGCCTCACCATTTACAATTGGAAACGTGTTCGCTAATTCGTAAAGGAGTTGAGGACTTTGTAGAAAACATGAAGGCAGCTTTACACATCCAATGTGAAATTTCAAAGTTCCACCACAACTTTAGGAACATGCAGAGCAGTTTGAACAACTGGCTTTGAAAAAGGAAACAGAGAAATATAACTTATACAATTATATGATCTGAAGTCTAAGGTATACATATGAAATGTGCGGTGCATTGTTTAATATAAGGTGCTGAGACTGTCCTTATTGGCATATCGGTCAAAATCTAGATAAGAATAAGTTGTACAGACTTCAAAGCTTTTGATTGAAATGAAATGCCTATGCTTATTCTGAAGCTAACAACTGTGTCCATATTGTCACGTCATAAACTTTGAGATGTTTGGTAATGTTTTCAAGTATAATTAGACAGACACTGGCTTCTCTCGAAACTTTATATGGACAAACAAATATGGGGAAATGGAAGGATAGTTAATCTAAATAATGTTTTGCACAATAATATACAACCATGTTCAGATTGACTAAAATAATGAGATTTTACGATAAAACTTTTGTTTTTCTTAAATTGTATAGCAATATTATGTATTTCGTATTGTATTGGCCAATAAGAAAGTTGGTTTAATGGTACCGATTGTCGGAACCTATAATTTCGCATGATAGTGACCGATATTTAAAATGTTGACCAAATACCGGTCGGTACTGTAAATTTTAAAAAGCTAGAGGATCATTTTACAAATAAAAAATTTACTTAACCTCGACTATCTACTACTCTCTTGTCTCTCTCTCATATTTCTCTCTCACTCAGTTACTCTCTCTCTCTTGATTGTCCTCTTTAACAACTATCCTCTTTAATGACTATCCTCTCGATGACTCTCCATCATCGTCTCTTCGTCATGACAATAGCCAATTTTGTCTCTCCTCTCCTGTACTCATCACGCCACCATTGTCCAGCTACTGCCTAACCGCTCTATAGTCACTGCTTCACTGCTGTGCTTAGTGAGTGTACAGTGTAGAGTGCGCTAAATCTACAGATCTAAAATTTCAAATTTTCAGATCTAGATTCAAACCTGACCCTACCTGAGATGAGCATTAGAATTGTTCGAATTATTGGAATTTGTTGCGTGAGTTGGAAAATTTGGATTTGAAAGTTAGAATTGTTTGTGTGAGTTGGTTCAATTTTAATGTAATTTAGGCCTTACCAATTTATAAAGAAAATTAATGCATTAGAAAATTTGAATTTGAAACATGCAATTATTTGTATGAGTTAGTTCAATTTCAATATAATTTAGACATCAATTTATGAAGAAATTTAGTACATTGGAAAATATGGGGTAAGACACTAAGAACGTTAATTAAAATTGGTGAATGAATGATTGTTAAATCAAAGTTGTTAGGATTTTAGTAACAATATTGATTAAAATTAGTTAAAAAACAACCTAATTATAAGCATTATAAATTGAATTGTATAAGTAAACAAAATATATTAGTTTATAGTTGAATCATGAGATTACAAAAAGTAAGTTGTAAACTTATAGTTATGAGTTATGGTTGAAGTTGAATATATTATAGTGGTGAGTGTATGCCTTTAGTTTATGGTTGAACGATATAATCATATAAAATGAGTTATATTATATAAGTTGCATATGTGTATTGTGTATGTTGTTGATTTTTTACTTATTGGTGAATTGCGTTAGACGAAATTGAACCATGTATGGTGTAATCATACAAAATGAGTTATATTATATAACATGGACATGTGTACTGTGTAATTATGTACGTTGAACACTTGAATTGTTAGTTTTTGACTTATTGGTGAATTGTGCTGGATAAAATTGAATTGTGAATTATGTAATCATACAAAATGAGTTATATTATATAAGATGTATATGTGTATTGTGTATGTTATTGTTAGTTTTTGATTTATTGGTGAGTCATATCCGATGAAATTGAACTGCGTATGATGTAATTATACAAAATGAATTATATTATATAGGATGAACATGTGTATTGTGTAATTATGTATGTTGAATACTTAAATTGTTGGTTTTTGACTTATTGGTGAATTGTGTTGGATGAAAATGAATGTGTACAATGTAATCATACAAAATAAGTTATAAGGTTAATTACTAGAAAAAGCTAAAACTTTTGTTAATTTTTAATTATAGCTCAAATTTTAAAAAGTAGTAATAAAATGCCTTAAATTTCAAAAAATTTCAATTTTAGTCTGACGTTAGTTTCACTATTATCTTTGCTAATGTGACGTTGGCGTATGTCATGAGACGCTCATTAATCAGATACGTCATCGTAATTAGCTGAAGTGAGTTTGATGATTGAAACGATGTTGTTTTATGATGAAATTAAGACGATGTAGTTTTAACAAAAGAATATCATCTGACGATCCTCCCTCCTCCCAAACGCACGAAATCACTCTCAACCCAGCTGGTTCTCATAAGTGAGTAGCACATATCAATTGAATTTCATTTCACGGTGTGTAAAGAGGCTTTTGAATTATCAACAAAGGTAAGAGTCATGAGTGAGAGGGATTGCCTGTTGTTTATCTGGAGATGGACAATGGGTTTAACAACCATGGTTAGTCGAGAATAGTGAGTTGGGGATTGAGAGGCAGAGAGACTGCTGGCCGAAGAGGTGGTGGGTTTGAGTTGGTTCATGTTTTAAGACATTGGTTTTCTTATTTTGGAAATGGGAATTTGATTGCTGAATTGAGATCAAGGAGGAGTAGGCCTTTAAAATTTTTTACTTCAAGAATTAGAAGAGCTTTTACATTGGAAATCTATGGTGGGAGAAGGAGGTGGTGATTAGCAAAAATTGAAGTGGTCTTTTCACATTTAAAACCTTTTAGAAACTTATTACAATATTTGTTCCTTTTCTTAATCCTGACAAAGAAAGAGCAATACGTTTATCTCTGAATTGATAGATATATTCTCTAATAAGAAGCATGTTTCTGTATTATTTTTTAGATAATAACACTTACAAACATAAGTAGAGAAACAACGTTGTCTCAATTTTATCATGAATTGACATTGTTTCAATAACCATACTTACTTCAGCTAATTACACTGACTTGTCTGATTAATGAGGGCCCTTTAACATGTGGCAGTGCTATGTCAGCAAAGATAAAGGTGAGTCTAATGTCCGGCTAGAATTGAAAATTTTGAAAGTTTGGGGGTTGTATTACTACTTTTTAAAGCTCAGGCTATAATTAAAATTTTGACAAAAGTTTGGTCTTTTTTACTAATTAACCCTAAGTTATATTATATAAATGTATATATGTATTGTATAATTATGTATGTTGTTGTTAATTTTTTACTTGTTGGTGAATTGTGTTGGATATAATTAAATTATGTATGATGTAATCATACAAAATGAGTTATATTATATAAGATGCTTATATGTATTGTTTAATTATGTTAGTTTGGACTTTTAAGTTAAACAATATATATTTTGTGATAGTAATTGATTATAAAATTATGCGTTCTTTATTTAATATATGTCTTTGTTAATTTTTATAAATAAATGGAAGAAAGTTTAAGTGTTCTAGATAATTCAACCGCATCAAGAAGATACAATGATCCAACTCAGACTCATGTTGCAATAGTTCCCAGTATGCAGAATCATATTATTTGCTTATTTTGTAACATGCATTTGAAAGGTGGAGTAATCACCAGAATAATGAAGCATTTAACTAGGGTTAAAAGAGAAGTGGAACATTGTAAAAAAGTGAGTCGTTCTAGTGAAATGGTAAATGAAGACTTTTCTTGAAGAGTATCCACTTGAGAAAGATACAAGGGAGAGATTGAAAAATGAAATTAGTAGTGGAAGTTCATTTATTAATGTTCAGGATGACAGTGAAAATGTTGAAGGTGGTAGTGTTCCTACCTAACAAGAAGTGAATATTGCATTTGGACATGATGTTAGGAAAAGAAGAAAGAAAGTGTTGAATTTTTGCACCACTAACAATTCTTGAAGCTCATATTTCAATTCGTAGCTCATACTGTAGATATGGCAATGGCTAGATAATGGTATGACTTAGGTATAACATTCAATGTTTCCCAATCTTATTATTATCAGTCTGTGGTGAGTGCTATAGCCTATTACAGTTCTAGATACAAAGCTCCTTCTATTGATGACTAGAGAGGCAAACTTTTGAATAGATTTATTTATGAAATTAAAATTTTTTAGATGAAATAAGAATAGCTAAGGCTACTTATAAGCGTTCAATCATATTGGATGGTTGGACAACTAGGTGATATGAGCCTATTATTAATTTTTTGGTTTATTCTGCAAAGGGCTTAATATTTTTGAAGTCTGTTGATGTATTTCACCTTGTTAGGAATTCTAATAACTTTATTTGAAATATTCAATGAAGTTGTGAATGAAGTAGAACTAAAAAATATTTTCAGTTCATTACTGACAATGATTTCGTTTATAAAGCAGTTAAAAGAAGATTAAAAAATAAATTTTTTTTTTTTTGCACTTCTTATGCTGTACATTGCATTAATTTAATGATAGAAAATATAAGGGATGCTAGGTACTTTCCTATGATTAATGAATCTGTTTAGAAAGAAAAAAAGTTGATCAATTTCATCTACAATTGTATGGATCTTGAATTTAATAAGAAAGGATTTTACCAATGGTAGGAACTTGTATTGTCTTATGTCACAAGATTTGCATCAAATTCTTCTCACTTAAGTGTTTTATTATGATGAAGAAAAAGTTGAGGTTGATGTTTACAAGTGATAATTGGGTTCTATCTCAGTATTTTAGGTTTAATATTGGATTAGAGGTTTTCAAAATTATACTTGAAGATACTAAATTTTGGTCCCAATGTCATTTTTTTCATATGAGTTTATGAGCCTTTTGTGAGGGTGCTTCATCTAGATGATAGGGATGAAAAGGCAACAATGGGTTATTTTTATGATGTCATGAAGAGGGTGAAGGAAGTAATCAAGGCTAAGAGATGAGAAAGGCATCTTCACTCTCTGTTGTTTACAAATGGGACATTTTTAATTCCTAGTGTGTATTTCAAACTAGCTTTAACAAAGAAATTTGAAGTTAATAGGAGAATATTATTAATTATTACAACAACTTTTTCCCATGAGATAATGTAAGATGTCCTAAGCTTGCAAATGGAGATTTATAAGAAAGCTTTTTGAGATTTTGAGATGCAAATTCATACTTGTCAAAGAGTAAAACTTAATCCAAGTATATATATTTTTTCACTTTTGTTAGTTGTTGAAAATTAATCGTTACTTTATTTTGTTTATAGTGCTACTTTTTTTTCTTACAACTTACAGTTTCTTAGTGATAAATTGAGAAGTGTTGTTTCAGAAACAATTCCAAATTTAAGTCAATATGTGAGTTTAACAAACTGTGAAAGGAATTGGAACACATTTGAACTCATCCATTCAAATAAAAGGAATAAATTGGATTACAAAAGATTGAATGACTTGGTCTTTGTTCTATACAATTTAAAACTTCGAGAAAGATATGGTATTATCATTATTAAGTTAGATATAATTTCTTATAATTTTTAATAATTTAATTTTATTATTTACTAGGACTCTTAATAGAACAAGTAGTCCAGTAAATCCCATTTACATTGATAATATCGATCTTTTGGTAGATTGGGTTTTTGAGGAACCGAGTTTGATAGATGAGAGTGACTTGGAAGATAATCTTGGATGGAAAAGCATTGTCATGTCAGTAGGTGCACTAAAATTGAATGATAGTAATAATGAGGCTCCTCTTAATAACGAGAATTTTGTAGCAAATGACAATTAGGGTCAATACAGTTATAGCGAGTATCCCGTATTCGATTGAATGAAGTTCCAAGTTTTTATTTCTCCTCTTCTTTTAATTTTACTTATATTTGATGTGTATGTTAAATTCTATATATACAATGTAATTGTAAATAGTTTTATTTCAGGTTTTAGTTCTAGTTAGTTCTTTCACACAAACTCTTGTTGGAAATTGTAATTGTTAGAGAGTAATAGATATTATTATTTTTATTTGATGTAATTATTATTTATTATGATGTAATTGTAATATTTTAAATACTTTGTATTATTTTAATTTTATATTTATATGACGATTAAATGATCTTTTTTATATTAATTGTGTTTATTATTTATACGTGAAAATTAATGTCAATAAAAATAACTAAATTGTTGTTATTTTAAAATTCTATTATTATGATTTTTTGAGACATGGTTGATGTAAAATTATAAAATATAAAGTATAATATATTAATGGACTATTTTGCAATTTTAAAAAATTTAGAGACTATTTCATAACTTTAAAAATTACCGAAACAATACTCGGTATTGTACCGATATTGACCAATATCGGTATAATACCATACTAGAACCAAATTTGATACTAATTTTAGTATGTTATTCATAACGTTGTTATATAGATAAGGGATTTAACTAAAAAAAAGTAAGTTGAATTTGTAAAATTTCTATAGAGATGAGGTTTTATCCTTTTACCCACTATTTTCAGTTACAATATTTTCTTTTCAATATTATATATCTTGTTATATAATAAAATGTTTATTGGTGTTAATTCATATTCTAGTTGGAAAATTGTTGTGTAATTTTAGGCTATTTTTCACTGTAAATTTTCTATTCTTAAAAGAGTTATTTAATAATAAGTTGAATGTAGGAGTCCACTTAAGTTATCTTTAGTATAAATAAAGTGTTTTCTATGATTTTGAAAGTAAGTAATTCAATGAATTGAGACCAATTTTATTTCACATATTAAATTTACGATTCTTAATTACTCCTAAGAAAATTGTATTAGAGTCATAAAAATGAACAACTCAATATAACTTGAAATTCTCATTCTTATTAGGAAAAATTATAGTCAATAGTGCATTCACATGAGATTTTTTTTTAATTACTACAAGATGCTATGGAAAATGAGATTGGAAGTGTTGCAAAGAATGTAACTAACCATAAGAGTAAGAAAAGGATAGGGAGACATCATATTTCATTCATTAAAGAGTGAATTATGAGATGTTTGAGAAGACAAAAAGGAACAACTATGACAAAGGAGGCATTGGATACCTTGAAAAGACTCATTTAAATAAGCAAACGAAGTTAAAAAGGTAATACTCTAACCTTGAGAAGTTACTATGAACTCTTATAAATAGGATCTGCTAAAACCATTTTCGAATACATTATTCAAGTTATTGCTTTGATGGATTAAACGAAAACAAACAGGGAGTTGGAGTAGGCCAAAGTTAAAATAAAAAAGGGTTTTACAAACACTTAACACCCATATTTGTGTTAGAGATTGATTCAAAATTGTTGATTGTTAGGAAATGTTGGAGATTGAATCAAAATTGTTAAATATATTATTTGAAAAATGTGGTCAAATAACAGAACAGTTAACAAGTCTGACTCAACGTCTAACACTCCCCCTTGATTCAAAATTGTACATATCAAGTTAGGAGATAAATAAAAAAAATGCTTGTTTTGGAAGAGACTATTATTATATTAACTATTAGCTTATCAGTATTGGAATGCCTCAATATAATTGATCTATTTGTCATAAGATATTGAGCATTAATACGCTTATTTTTCTATGATAGGCTAGATCTTTAGACATAGCAATTGCTACTTTATTATCATAATGGATTTTAGTTATTTCATTTTGCTTTTGACCAAATTCGACAAGAATTCTCTTTAACCAGATTGCTTGACAAGAGAATGAAGTTGTTGATGTATATTCAGCTTTAGATGTTGACAAAGCTATTATTGCTTGTTTCTTTGAGCTCTAACATATGGCAACTGATCCATACTAAAAACAAAAATAGATGTGCTTCTTCTATCTTCCAAACATCCATCTCAATCACTATCTATATCCAAGTAATTTGAACTCTAAAACACAACCACACCATACATTTAGGCTATATATTTAAAGGAAGATTAGAAAGATAGGTAAACAATTAAATTCTTCATAATTTAGATTTATCGATCTTGATATATGTTTGGATTGCATTAAAGGAAAACAAACAAAACACAGTAAGAAAGGAGCCACAAAAAGTACTCAGCTCTTTGAAATTGTACACACCAATATATGTGAATCTTTTAACCAAGAAAAGTATTTTATCACCTTTATGCTTTTTTGTGTTATGGATATGTATATTTGATTAATAAAAAAATTAAGCTAGAAACACCCTTGAGGTATTTATAAAGGATACTAAAATGCAATTAAATAAAATAGTGAAAATTGTAAGATATAATAGAGGTGATGAGCATTATAGAAAATATATGAATTAGGATAATGTCTATATCTATCTGTAAAGTTGTTCAAGAAATATGACATGTTCGTAAAAGATACTCAATAAAATGGTATGACAGAAAGATGTAATATAATAATAATGATACAGTTAGGAGTATGACGAGTAATTCCTCATTACCCAAAATCTTCACGCGTACACTTAAAACTACTATGTACTTTCCAAATAAGATTCCTAATAAGGCAATCTATAAAACTTATGTTGAGTTTAGATTAGAAGGAAACTAATACGAGACATTTGTATGTTTGGGCTTATCTAGTAGTAGGAGTTTGTAATCCATATAAAAGAAAACTAGATTCTTGAATAACAGTTACTTTATTGGTTTCCTAAAGAAATCTGAATGGTATAAGTTTTATGGTCTAAACTATAGTCTAAGAATTATTGAAGCAATTAATTCCAAATTCATTAAAAATGGTGAAGTTAGTAGGAGTACTGAAAAATGTGTTATAGATATTATTGAAATAGTGGTTAATGTTCCATTACCTATAAATGTCCTAGTATCCACATAGATACTAAATATTATCCCAATATTGGAAGAACAAAATGATCATGGACAATATTTGAATGAAAGAACACCTTACAAAAAAACTAATTTAAAACCAATTAAGATAAATGAACCATGTGAAATAATTTTAAGTAAACATTTAACAATAAACAGATCATTTATTCCTAATGATTATGTGGTTTATTTGCAAGATTCAGAATTTGATTAGGGCATTAATAAGGATCCTATTTCATTATCCATTAGCGATACAAAGTGACAAGTTTGGTGAATAGATTGATGCTATGAAAGATAGGTCAAATTCAATGGCATAAAATAATGTTTAGGACATCATTGTTTTGCTAAAAGAATCTAATGAGTCAAATGCAAATGGATCTCTAAGGCCAAACACGACTTGAATGGACATATGAACAGTATAAAGCTAGACTTATTGCCAAAGGTTGTATTCTAAAAGGATGGCATTTATTATAAAGAGACTATTTCACCTATCTCAAAGAAAGACTCATTGAAAATAATTATGAAATTGGTGGCCCAGTTTGATTTAGGGATATCCAAAATATATGTGAAAACTATCTTTCTACATGGTGATCTTATGGAGGAAGTTTATATGGATCAACTTGCAAGGTTTTTTCATAAAAGGAAAGAGTAACATAATGCATAAACTTAAGAAATTAATATATAGACTTAAACAAGTTTCTTGACAATGGTATATTACGTTTATTAATATCGTAACATCATTTGATTTTTAAGCTAATATTGGTGATCTGTGTATCTATCGAAAGATTGGCACAAATAAGTTTATATTTCTAGTTATATATACATATTGATGATATTCTACTTATTGATAATGATTTAGACATATTGTATAAGACGAAAGATAGGAATTCAATATTCCATAATAGCTCACAAAGACTATTAGGATTGTCTTAGAAAGATCATATCAAAAGAATTCTTAAGAGATTTAATATAAATCAGAAGTTCAGTAAAGGTTGTCCTAATATAAAAAAGTGATAAATTTAGTCTCATGCAATATCTAATGAATGATGTGGAACTTAAATAAATGAAATATATTTAATATACTTATGTTGTTGGTATTTTGATGTACTTGCAACCAAATACGAGATCGGATATCAACTTTGTGGTTGGAATGCTAGGTAAATATCAAAGTAATATTAGTATAGACCACTGAAAAGGTACAAAAAAATTCTTAAGGTATCTTCAAGGAATAAAGAACTATATGCTCAAGTATAGAAGATCTAATCCATTAAAAGTGATTGGATATTTGAATTTATATTTTGCTAGATTCATTAACAGTAAAATATCAATGTTTAACTATTTTTTAACTAGAAAAAGGAGAAATTTCATAAAAAAATAGCTAAACAATATATTATTGCTTCACCTACTATTGAATTGGAATTTCTAGATTGTTTAAGGGGTAAATACATGCCTTATTGCTATGGAATTTTATTTTAGGGCTTGGAATTGTTGACACTATTACTAAGCCACTGAAATTTATTATAATAATTCTATGGTAGTTTTCTTCTCCAAGAATGACAAGTGCTCTAAAGGTGCTAAACATATAAAGCTGAAGTACTTTGTCGTAAATGAGAAAGTTCAGAAACAAAGAGTCTGTGGTGAACATGTTAAGATGGGTCTTATCATTGTAAATTCCTTAACCAAACACCTACAACAAAGATATTTAAGGAACATATTCAAAGAATGGGTCTTGGTTATATTGATGGCTGTTTTTTATAACATTTTAATACTATTGAACTCAATAAAAGTTTCTGATTGACAATTTTCTTATTTATTATAATTGTGTAAATCTAGTTGTTATTAAATAAGAAATAAAATTGTCTACGAGATGTTAACGTGGACCTTATTGATATTTATATATCACTTATATTACCTAACTTGATAGATTACTAATGTTCTGGTATATGGAAGGGAGTATAAGGTGATAAAGTATATAATTGTCATGAATCACATTATGTGGTTTATTTTTTTGAGGTAAATTATGAGAATATTAAGATAAATATATTTATGCACGGTTAATGTTTACACTAATAAAATAAAGTTTGAACTATCAGGCCAAGTGGGAGAATGTTAGAATGTTATTCGATTAGTGACCACAATCTATGTATATCAATAATAATATTAATATAATTAAAGATTCCTAGTTGGTATATATTTCATATTTAATAGTGGAATAAATCTCAACCACTTATTTTGGTCACTTTATAGACATACCAAATTAAAAGTTATAGATATATAAATTGATCGTCTTTCTACTAATTACAGTTGCTGATAACTTTCTATCAATTTTTTTTATAACAAAAGGAGAGTTAAGAGAGAGAGACCAAATTAACGAAGGATATGGTGAAGTTTCTTGATATCCCTATGATAATGATGTCATTCTATCAAGTACATAATATTATACTTTAATGATTTGTGACAATTGTTAATTCAAGATATTAAAGCTTTAAATGTCAATTTCAAGTTTATATATAAAAAAAATATATTTTTACACTTTATGGGTATCCCCTTTGTTTTACTAGTGATTCCATAGTATTGATAGTTAATTAAAGATTGTGTCATCATAAAATAACATTAAAATTAATTAAATTCCATATGTGTTAAGTTTAAAATAGAATAAAACAGTTCATTGATAAGCACAAACTGAAAGCACCTTTTAGGTGGGCAACATAGTGTATATGAAACTTTGATCACATTGCCAACAGACTTTAGTTTATCGTAATAATCATAGGTAAATTTGAACTATAATATTCTAAATAATATTTCAAGTCTAGAATTCTCCCAAGATCATTTATAACACAACTGATTCAACCCATTCAATTGGGATTCATACTATAAAAGACAAAAAGAAATACTAACTTTGATATATGTTTAATATTTGTCTCCAATGATAGATCTTTATTCCTTTTAGATGCAAACACCTTCTTTATGCAAAGAATTTATCTACTCTCTCCTTCTCTTTTCTTCGTTCTTTTCCAATGGTGCAAAAATGCATATATATTATTATTTTTATTAACTGTTCACTTATTTGAAGGGAGAGAGAAGGGTTCTTATTAATTATAATAAAACCCTAGTAACTCTAATATTCTCAACAAGCCCAATAATCATTATCTTGGGCACACCTTATATTAGAGTCAACCCAATTAGCATAGGCCACACCATTATGATTATTAAATTAACCTAAAAATCTCCCACTTAGCCCATATTACAACTTGATAATCCAACTATATAGTGTACACCATATATTGAATATATCAATTCATCATACTTGAATAAGTTGAAATGATGGGATCATAGTAGTCACAAGTCATCTAACGACATGATTCCTTCCATCTATCATAACTCACCTCAAAATAACTGTAATTAAGAAACACAATGATTCTCAACTTTAATGTTTTCTTAAGACATAATTTGTCTTCATAATAAAACAATGCGTGTACATAACATAATGTGATGACTAACAAATAAGCAAAAACCTAACTTTAATTGAATTTCGAAGTTTTAAAAACAATAATAGCAAATAACCAAACATATGTATATACATAACATGATCCCATGCTAACAACGACTTATCTATAATGCCCATCCTTTCAATATGACCAGCAAATGTTTTAGGAGGTAATCTTTTAGTTAATAGATTGACTACCATTAGATCAATTCCAATACAATCAATTGACATTTTATTTTTTTTCACTTCTTCTTTGACCTACAAGTATTTTAAATCCATGTGTTTAGCACCTTTAGAATACTTGTAATTTTTAGAGAAGAAGACAATTGCGAAATTATCACAATAAATTCTTAGCAGTCTAGCTATACTGTTGATAATACATAGCCCTAAGACAAAATTCTGCAGCCGTAATGCTTGAACAGTGACCTCAAAGCTTGCCACAAATTCAGCCTCTATAATCAAAGAAGTAATGACAAATTGTTTTATACCCTTTCAAGAAATCACCTCTCCTACTAGTTGGAATAAATAACCGAAAGTAGATTTTCTTGAGTTTAGACAACCAACTTAGCCTGAATTTGAATAACAATCACTTCTTAATGATCTAATTTCTTCTATGTGAGCATATAATCCTTGATGCCTTGTAACTACCTAAGTACTTTCTTTGCAACTTTCTAATAGTCCATTTTGGGATTACTTTGATATCAGCCTAACATTCCAACAAAAAACTTGATATTCGGTCAAGAATAAGTATGAATATACATCAGACTCCCAACTATAGATGCATAGGGAATCAATCCATTTCCTATCTTTCCAAATCACTATTGGGACATTGCATTTCACTAAATTTACCCTTTTTCTAAATTAGGACTACCCTTATTGAACATTTTTTCCTCCTAAATCTCTCTAATACTTTACTAATATATCCTTTCTAAGACAACACTAACAATCCTTATGCCTTGTTATGGAATATTTCTATTTCAATCACAAAGGATGCCTCACCCACATCTTTAATTTCAAAGTTATTAGAGAGAAATTTATTTACATTATGTAACAAGCTGAAATCATTAACAACCAAAAGAATACCGTCAATAAACAGTACCAAAATAACGAACTTGGTTCCATTGACCTTCATATAGAGGCACTTATTAATAGTGTTCTGCACAAAACCATACGAGGTAATGATATCATTGAACTTAAGATACCATTGTCGGGAAGCTTGTTTCAAACCACATATTGACTTCTTTAATTTAAATACCATATTATACTTTTCTGTAGTCATAAAACATTTCAATTGGTCTATATAAAATTCTTCTTCTAAGTCACTATTCAGAAAATGGTATTTAGATCCATTTAGTGAAGCTTTAAATCATAATGAGCTATAAATGCAAAAATAACTCTTAAAGAGTCCTTTTTTGAAACTAGAGAGAAGGTCTCTTTAAAGTTAATGCCATCTTGTTGAGTATAACCTTTGGCTATAAGTATGGCTTTATACCTTTCAATAATTACCTTTCAAGTCCTTTTTAGTCTTAAAGACCCATTTACAACCCACTCGCTTTAAACCTTCAGGTAACTCAACTAGTTCCCAGACTTAATTATCATTTATAGATTTTAACTCTTCTTTTACAGCATTAAGCCACTTTTCATAATTGTTACATTTCAAGGCCTCTTTAAATAAGATTGAATCCTTATCAATACTCAAGTCACACTTATGCTTAAGTGAATACACCATATAGTCATCTAATATAGCTAGCCTTTTCTCCCTTATAAACCTTTGTAATATTGTTTCTTGTGGTATCACTTGATCATTTATGACTTACATATTATTTACTACTTCATTATTGACATTCTCTTTTTGTGGGTTTGGAATATTAACTTGTTGCTCTTGTATGTTGTGTGGCTGTGATACAACAAGACGAACAACAACTTGAGAAGAGACAGTGGATGAAGCATTTTCCACCTGAATCTTTTGAATATCCACCTTTCATGGTTCCCAAATCCCACTAATTTTTTGATTTGTAATGAACCTAACATTAGCAGACTCAACTATTATTGTACCATAATTAGGACAATAAAATATGTACACTTTGAACTTTTCTAGATAACCAATGCAGTAACCACTAATAGTTCTTACATCAAGCTTTCTTTTATAAGGATTGTAAATCCTTATTTCTGTTAGGAAACCCTAAACATGTAGGTGCCTTAAGCTAGGTTTCCTACCTGTCCACAATTTATAAGGTGTCACTAGAAATGCTTTACTAACTACCCTATTAAGTAGATATGCATTTGTATTTAATGCATACATCCATAAAGATAAACATAAATTAGTGTAACTTAACATACTCCTAACCATATCCATAAGAGTATGATTCTACCTTTCAGCTATACCATTCTATTGTGGTGTACTAAACATTGTATAATGTGCACAAATGCTCCAACTTTAAAAAAGTTTTGTTAATGAACCTGGACATTGTCCATTTTTACCATATTTACCATAATATTCATCAACTATCAAACCTTACTTCTTTCATTTTCCTATCTAACTGACTTTCCACTTTATTAATGAACACCTAAAGAATGTCGTTGGTTGACACTTTTTGTGGAGTAAATAAGGTAATAATAACATGAATAATCATCAATAAAGGTGAAAAATAATTTTCATTGCCCTAAGATGGAACATGAAATGGACCACATATATTAGTGTGTATTAATTCAAGTAACCTAGTACTTCTTGTCGCTTAATTCTCAGATATGTGTTTGGTTTGTTTACCTTTAATGCAATCAACACACATATCCCAATCAGTAAAATCTATTTGAGGTAAGATTTCACTTTTACTAACCTTCTGACGCTTTCTCTATATATATAACCTAACCTTTGATCCCACAAATAAGCAGAGTGTTCATTGTATGTACTAAATTTATTACCCATATTGTGTTCAACATGAAAGAAGGATTCAAAATAATTAACTTCAAGGTTAAAAAGATATAAATCATCCATTAATTCATGAGAACCATAATAGTACAGTTGTTTATGTAAAGAAAAAGCACCCTTTCCAACAATGCCATTAAAACCTGTCTTATCCAACTTACTAACATAAACTAAATTTCTAGCACATTCAAGAACATAAAGACACTTTTCAAGATCTAGACTACAATTAGTGTCTAAGATCAATCTGTATGCTCCAATTACTTTATTTATGCCTTCATTCTGTTACACATATAAAAAAAATTCTTTAGTTTTGTTTATGGTTTGATCGAAAGGAATCTAGGCATAACATGTGCATATGAGTAGTTGCACCTTGATCTAACCAACATGTATTATTAGGCACCTCAATAAAGGTTGATTCAAAACATATTGAAACATAGTACTTACCTTATTTTCGAACCAATCCTTTCTCTTAGGGCAATCTTTCTTGAGATGATTAGCTTTCTTGCAGAAGAAACAACACTGCTCTTTATGGATTTGGCTCTCATTAACCTTTATTTGGCCTTTATTCCTCTTATTGTTGTTCTTTCCTGGCTTTCCCTTTCTATAGCTAGCTTCATTGTGTATTGTAAGATGAATAGAGTGTTCCTCCATTTTCTTTATTCTCCCTTCCTTGTACACTAACACAGCCTTGATTTCTTGAAAGTTTCATTTCTCCTTAAGAGTGTTAGAATTCATTTAGAACTGAACAAATTCAGGAGAAAGTGAGTTGATGATGAACTATACTAAGAAGGATTTACTCACATCCATGTTGATAACTTGCATTTGTGCATGTTAATTGTTTGTGTTTTATGTTCTTTTGATAAGCTTTTGTGATAGTTTGCTTGTGTGTTATGGTACTTCGTGTCTTTGTATGTTCTAGGTGATGAGATACCAAAATGATGCAATTTGGAGCGAAATTGGCTAATCTGGAACTGAAGAGGATTTCAACATGACCATGTTGAAGGTGACTGTGATGCAGATCTAGCAGATTGTTATCTGTGAATTTTGACTCAATTACTTTGGGATTTGGGCCTCAATTGCACAGCCTATTTTTACTGACAAAGTCAGGTTGTCTCGTGACTCATGGTCTAGGCTTTAATTTGACATTTAAGTGGGCCCCACTTCATTTATTAAAAAGTCTAGACCATTATAGGAGGGGCCCACTTCATTTATTGACAAAAGAGAAGACCTAGACTAACTTGGAGAGGGCTGGAAAAAGAGATTGACGGCAGACACAAAAAGAAAAAAGAAAAGAACTTGTTTTAAAAGAGAGAAAAAGGAGCAACAGCGGCAGAACCTGAAAATAGAAGAAAGAGAGCCACATCGGCAGCAACTTGGAGAAGGAGAACGTGATTAGTAATTAGCTAGGACTCACTTAATTGACGGCAACATTGGGATTGACTTGAAAAGAGGAACGTGGGTGGACAATCAGCGAAGAAAATCGACGGCAACAACCTTAGGGGAGGCTTTTAACAACTTGACTTTGAGAGGGACTGGGATACATACTTGGAGAGACGTGTTTTTGGGAGAGGAGACTGACTTGAAAAATAGAACGACAGCAACTCTTGGAAGGACAATTTTCACAATCACCCTTGCAATAGAATAGGACAGTAGCAATAGCTTTTTGTGGATGGTAAAAAAACAACAATTCTCAATTAGTTTTATCTTTTAATTTAGCTATGTGTGGCTAACTTTTAATCTAGACAAGGTACCTTTCGTTTGATATATGTAGTTTGTGAGACTCCTTGATTTAATTGTTTTCGTTTATTTCTTATGTTTATTTAATCTCCGTGCTTTAATTGATTTATTATTGTTGGGTTTGTTGATTAATGAGGCCTGTTAATTGATTGACTCGATAATAAAATGCCAAATAGATTAGTTAATCCGTGATTACTGTCTATCGAAGTGGCGAATTAATTTCAATTAAGAAATTAATGGGATTAAATAATTTAGTCTAAATAGATTGCAGCTTTTCAGATTCTGTTGACTAAGACAAGGGTCCATTAGAGCTTATGGCTGCCATAGATTATATTCTGCGGAGCTTTACTCGAGAATAGTTTAATTAGTTAGGGTAATAATCTGCGGAGCTTTACTCGGGGTTATTAAATAATTACGAATGAATTGGTTGATATGTGCTGTTCACTATCTGCTTTAACTTTGTCCATAAGAATGAACGAAATTTATATTTTTGAGTCTATGATCGAATTACAGTATCAAACGGAGGAGTACCTTGGCTAGGCTTATCTTTATATTGTTTTCAATTTTTATTTTTAATTTCCTTCTGTGTGATTTCGTGTTCTAAAATTAATCATCCCCAAATTAATTCTTTTTATTTTTATTTTTATTGTTCTCACACAAATAAACAATTGCTACATTGGTCTCTGTGGTTCGACCCTATTCACCACGTTACTCGTTTAAGTGTTCTAGACTAGGAATTTATTTTTGTTGGTTTGACACGCCATCAAATTTTGGCACCGTTGTCGAGGACTGGTGTTAAAGTTTTTGTTTGTTTGTGTTGCTAATCATTTTTTTCTAATTGTTTGCATGCGACATTGTGTTTCTGCAGGTGATTTACTGTTTGATCCAGAGATAGAAATGACTGCTAAGTAACTTAGAAAAGCGACCAAACTACGCAAACAACAAGCTTCATCAACTGCGTAGAACTTTCCTAACAGTATTGAAGATCTTTTGACTCCTGTATCTAATTCTGAAGAAGAGGCCGAAATGGCAGAGCAAAACCTAGCAAATCCAGCCACCCTTAGAGACATGCTTGCACCACCTGTAGTGCAGCAACCATTTTGTATTCAATATCAACAAGTGGGGGATGGTTTTGAACTGAAATCCGGATTGATACAGTCTTTGCCGAAGTTTAAT
>JAOSBN010000006.1:6886914-6943804 GCA_027563595.1 Erythroxylum suave | reverse complement strand
TACATCCATTGCCGCGACTGATTGACACATGGATCACAGTGGCGTAGTCCAGTCCCAACCAAACCTGACCGAACCAAGTTGGAAGTCGGGTTCCCGTGCTCTCACCGTCAGATAGTGGCTTGCTATCAGCCACGGGCTGCCAAATAATGCGAAGTCTCGGTCATCAACTCTGTTGAATTTGGCAATGAAAAAGTCGTTGGGTAAGTCGATGAGCGTCATAATCCCTTTCGGAGCCCATAGTTGCTGAAGTTTGCGACTGAACAATGCATATCCAACGTGGCGTCCTAATAATTTAATAATTAAAGTGTCCCGTAGGGGGAGCGCAGGTCCTCCAATTCCGTGTCCGTCACTAGACAAAGGTTGTTTGACGTATCTATGAGTTCTTTTTCTTCCACCTGCAGGTTTGACATCACAGCTGGGATTGTTTGGCGTGTGCCGCCAGAGTCCCCCCTAAGAATGCCCTAATAATCCGTCCTGGTGGGTTCGTGGTTCACGTCTGACGTCGCCTCCTCCATTGCGTCGTCCTTTCCGGTATTCAAGGATATATTCCGTGTTGTGACTTTTTTGGTGCGCTTCGAACTGCGATCCTGTGGGTCCATGTCATCGGTCTCCATGCAAATGGCGAGCTGATCAACTGTTCTCCGACAACTTGTGTTTTGGTCTTTGCTATTCTCTCTAATTTCTCACTCTTGTTCTTTAAAACTTGCGATATTTAAAAACGTTTTTGTTAATTAGGAACCATGTAATTAATTGGCCGTTAGGGGTTGAAAGTTATAAAAGGCCGAAAGCAAAAGAGTGGCTGTAATAGAGCAATCGCCTTCTCTTCTCTCCACAACTTTATCTTACCACTGACCATGAGAGGCTAACGTACGTTCCCTTTGCTTCATCACCTTCCTCCCATATGGCTTCCTTGCCTTCAGTTGCTCTCAGTCCCACTCCCAAGCTTGAAAATGAAGTCAAGAAACACCCCTCTGCTTCTTCTTCCATTGAAAAGGTACCCACAAACCTTTTTCTTTCTTTTGGTCTTGATACAACATTTCATCTCCTTTTCTATAACCATCTATCTATAGTTTGTGTTTTTGTTCATGGAGATTATTTTACTTTTTTTTGTAAGACCTATAGGGCAAAGCTTCTGCTTTTAGTTATGGGTCTAGAACTAACCGAAACGTGCACTTAATTGGCTTGTGGGTTTAGTGGAACTCAACTGATTATGCTGTTTTTGTGTCAGCTTTTCTTCTTGTTTAACATTTTTCTCATACTACCTGTATCAGGAGTCTCAGAGCCGAAGCATTTCATATCAGAAGAGTTCAGTAAGTACCCAACTTGATGAAAGACCAGAACCAGCTAGGCCTTTGGATTTTGATGGTCCCTTGTCTTTGATGAAAGAGGGCACTGAGATTGAGTGCGCTTATTATGTTTCCCTCTTAAAAGAATGCATTAAAAGGAAATGCGTCTCAGGAGCACAAATTGTTCACGCTCATATCGTGAAGACTGGAACCCAGAAAGAATTTTTCCTGATGACATTTCTTGTTAATGTTTATGCAAAATGTGGAGCCATGGCAAGTGCTAGAAAAGTTTTTGACTATTTGCCTAGAGGAAATGTTGTTGCTTGGACATCGTTGATGAAGGGCTATGCTCAAAATTCAGAGTCAGAGGTCGCCGCTGAAGTTTTTGTGGAGATGATGGAATCTGGGTCTTTTCCTTCGTATTACACTCTAGGAATTGCTTTAAATGCCTGTTCTTCTTTAAGCTCTATCGAATTGGGAAAACAGTTTCATGCCTTCATTGTTAAGTATCGAATTGACCAAGAATTGAGTATTGGCAATGCTCTTTGTAGCTTATACTCAAAATTTGGGATCCTGAAATCCGCTGTCAAAGCCTTTAGAAGGGTTAGGGACAAGGATGTTATCTCTTGGACTGCAGTTATATCTGCTTGTGTTGAAAATGGTGCTGCAGCAATGGGATTGAGATTTTTCATAGAGATGCTTAATGAGGATGTAAAACCTAATGAAGTCACGTTAACCACTGTGTTGAGCTTGTGCTGTTTGATTATGTCGTTAGGACTGGGGAAGCAAGTTCACTCATTGAGTATTAAACTTGGCTATGAATCAAATCGAAGATTAACAAATTCTATTATGTACTTGTACCTTAAGTGCAGATGCATCAAGGAAGCAGAGTATCTGTTCAGTAAAATGGAAACTGTTAACTTGGTTACATGGAATGCACTAATTGCTGGCTATTCTCAAGCAATGGAACTGGCAAAAGATGACGTTTCTGCCCATAGAAGTGGAAATGAGGCACTTGGCATGTATTTTAAGTTGAATCGCTCTGGCATGAAACCTGATCTGTTTACTTTGTCCAGCATCCTTACCATATGTGGTGGGTTAGTGGCCCTAGAACAAGGGGAACAAATCCATGCCCAGACCATAAAATTGGGCTTTTTGTCTGATGTTGTTGTAGGAACTGCACTTGTTAATATGTATAACAAATGTGGAAGCATTGAGAAAGCAAGTAAAACCTTTGTGGAGATGTCTACGAGAACCTTGATATCGTGGACAACTATGATTACAAGTTTTGCACGGCATGGACATTCTCAGCAAGCACTGCAACTTTTTGAGGATATGAGGCTGGCAGGTCTGAGACCAAACCAGATTACATTTGTTGGTGTTCTTGCAGCTTGTAGTCAAGCTGGAATGGTCAATGAAGCACTCGAATACTTCCAGATGATGAAAACAGAATACAAACTTAAACCTGTTATGGATCATTATGGATGCCTGATTGATATGTTTGTGAGATTGGGACGGGTAGAGGAGGCATTTGACATTGTGAAGAAAATGGATTTTGAGCCAAGTGAGTTTATATGGAGTCTCCTTATTGCAGGGTGTAGAAATCATGGGCATACAGAACTTGGGTTTTATGCTGCTGATCAACTACTCAAGCTCAAGCCACGAGATATTGAAACATATGTCATGCTCTTGAATATGTACATCTGTGCAGAGAGGTGGAAAGATGTTTCCCAGGTGAGAAAATTAATGAAAGAAGAGAAAGTTGGAAAATTAAAGGATTGGAGCTGGATTAGTATCAAAGATAAGACACATTCATTTAAAACTAACGACAGGTTGCATCCTGGAAATGCAGAAATATACACATTCTTAGAGGAATTGCTTAACAAGGCAAAGAGTTATGGATATGAGTCTGGAGAAAACATGGAAGTGGTTGATGAGGAGGACGAGGCAGAGGAGAAGACCTTTTCTTATTGCGTGTATCACAGTGAGAAGTTGGCTGTAGCTTATGGGTTGTTGCACACGGAAAAGAGTGCATCAATACGGGTTGTAAAGAGTATAGGTATGTGCAAGGACTGCCACAACTTCATGAAGATCATCTCATTACTAGCCTCTAAGGAAATTATCGTTCGAGATAGCAAGAGGCTTCACAAATTTGTCAATGGGCAATGTTCTTGTGCAGATTTTGCCGGAATCCTTTGATGTCTTCCTCAAACACACAGATTTTACATTTGTTTGCCACATGTTTGACATTTTATTTTTAGCACCATAGCATGACAAGTTTCGAAAATATCCTACTGTACTATTAGGAGCTAGTATCGAAAATATCCTATTGTACTATTGGGAGCTTGTCCCTGGTGAACCCAATGTTATAACGCCGTTACCACTACTTAGTAAATATTACAAGGTAAATGAACTCCGATTTCTTTGAAAATTGAAATTAAAACTAATAAGGGAAACACACACGAGAGATACTTTTAATTCAAATAAAACAATAGGGGTTTGTCGACGTTTAAAATAATAATAGGAGCTTGTAAAGTAAGAGGAGCCTGTTATGTGATAGGAGCCTGTTTAACCCATAGAAGTCTGTTAAGTGACAAGAGCTTGCTAAAGAATAGAAGGTGCCTGTTAGAAATTGAAAATGACTTTTTGCGAGTTGAAAAACAGAAAGAGTCTATTAAAAGTGAAGAAATCTCTTGCTGAAATAAACACACACATACACACACACTCAATATAATGCAGAAATAAAAAAGTTAAGAAAAGAGAAGGACGCATTCGATTTATACTGGTTCAACTTATAACCCAAGCTTACGTCCAGTCTTCAAGTATCCAACTTAAGTGTTTCACTATAAAACCTAGTAATATTTTGACGAGCCTCTTCAAGCTCACGAGTACATGTTTTTCAAGGTTTTCCAACCTTTCCATGAGTACATATTTTTCAAAGTTCTCAACATTCCAAACTAGTATTTTGCTAGCCTTTATAAGCCCTCAACAAATAGAGAAGTAATTTGCTCCATATGAGCTTCAATAATCTCTCTAAAAAAGAATCGTCACTTTCTAAGGCACAAGAGATTTGATAATGATATAACTTTTAAGAGTATTGATGTACCTCACTTTTAAGTATATTGATGTACCTCAATAATTTGCTCTCTCTACTTTTCTTCCATGCTACTCTGTTTCGCAACTTTAGTGGCTCTTGCTTAAATAGACATTTTCTTCAACAATGTTGCTCCATTTCTGTTATGAATTTGACTTTGAATCTTCAATATTATCTATACTTGAATCTTGCAATAATTAACCATTAAGAGAAATTTGGAGCTGATTAACGAAATATATGATTAGTAAGATCCTTTTGGATTTTGTAAAATAAATAAGGTTAGTTCATAAAGAAGGTTTTTACAAGAAAGGAAATATTTATCATATGATTTTATTTTCTTTTGAGAATTAACTCGTTAGTAATAGAAAAAAATAAATCCAATTTGAATTTTGAAATATTATAAGGTCATCATCAAAATCATTAATAAGTCTTGAGCTAACAATCTCTCCCTTTTTTATGATGACAAATAATAATAGATATATTTTCAAATTTTAAGAAAGAACAATAGTTTTCGAGAGATACTTGTAAGCTTTATAAGTTTTCACTGATTAGAAGGAGTCTTTCCTTTCTACCATATAGACTTTACAACGAAATCTATCACATATTGTATCATCAATTCTCAGGAAAGTATATCAAATATCATATATAAAAAATAATTCTCCCCATTTGTCATTATTGAAAAAATAAAGGGAAAAGAATAAATCATACTAAAAATAGCAATAAAGTTATCGAAGAGATATATAACATGTCATGTCCAAAATCATGCAAGGCAAAAATATATCATTAACTGACTCTTAACTCTTCCCTTGTATTAGAGTTGAGAATTCTTCATAGAGAGATGAAATAATAGCACTAAACTAAGATAAATGGTCATTCTCTCTTTTTAGTATAATTAGTTGTTTCCATTGAAATAAGGAGGCTTTGAGACGGATTGTCCTTCAAAACTTCTTAAGTTGTTTGTCATGATCTATCACATGCTATAACAATAAATATGAAACCTTGCTTTGATACTAAATGATAAAGTAAACAAATGCAAGTGATATTTTAATTCGAATAAAACTACAAGGATCTGTTGAAGTTTAAAACAACAATAGAAGGCTACAAAGCAAGAGGAGCCTGTCATGCGATAGGACCCTGTTTAAACAATAGGATCCTGTTAAGCGATATGAGCCTGCTAAAGGATAAATCTACCTAAACAAATTAAAATAGAAGGCGATTGTTAGAAACTAAAAAAAAATTCTTGCAAGTTGAAAAACAGGAGGAGCCTTTTGTTGAAATAAACACATACACAATATAATGTGGTAATAAAAAAAGTTAAGAGAAGAGAGAAGGATGTAATCAAGTTATACTAGTTTGACATATAACCCAAGCCTATGTCTAATCTCTAAGTATCAAATTTGAGTGTTTCACTATAAAACTAAGTAGTAATTTGACAAGCATTTTCAAGCTCACGAATGCATATTTTTCAAAGTTCTTTAACCTTCCCACGAGTACATAGTTTTCAGGGTTCTTTAACCTTCCAAATTAGTTTTATTTTACTAGCCTCTACAAGCTCTCAACAAATGAAGAAGTAATCTGCTCCATATGAGCTTCAATGATCTGTATAAAAAAATTGTCACTTTCTAAGGCACAAGAGATTTGATAATGATATGACTTTCAAGAGTATGGATGTATCTAAATAATTTGGCTTTCTCTATACTTTCTTTCAATGCTTTTTTGGTTCGTACCTTCAGTGGCTCTTACTTAAAAAGACGTTTTCTTCAACTAGCCGTTGCTTCATTTCCATTCTGAATTTGATTTTGAATCTCCAATATTATCTCTGCTAGAATCTTGCAATAATCAACTGTTAAGAGAAATCGAAAGCTGATTAATGACATATGTGATTAGCAGGATCCTTTCAGATTTTGAAGAATAAATAAGGTAAGTTCATAAAGAAGGTTTTTGCAAGAAAGGAAGTGTTTATTATATTATTTTATTTCTTTTTAAGAATTAACCAGTTAGCAATAGAAGGAAATAAATCTAATTTAAATTTTGAAATATTATAAGGTCATCATCAAAATCATTAATAAGCCTTAAGCTAACAAAAACCTTTTTGGTTATGTATCGTCTTAAAATACTTATGGACTACCAGCTGTATATTCCCAATAATCCTTTCCATTTATTTTTGGTATTATCCTTAGTACACTAAAGCAACTTAGATTATTGAATTAATAGCTTCGAAAGTAGGGATGGTAATCTGGTTCTAACCTGGCCTACCCAAAGACAACGAACCATAGAGAGGCCTAACTTAGAATGACAAAACAATATCAATTTTGAATTTTCTTTTAAAAATTAATAAATCAGGTCAAGCTAGCTTGGCCTATTGGTGGCTAGGCCACAGGCCTGGCAACCCATGGTCAGACCCGACTCGACCCATTATCATCCTTATTCAAAAGTTTTCATTGTACATGAATAGCATCAAAGAACAAACCAAAACATTTAAATATAAAAACAAAAAAGTACAGGGCCAAGCCTGACCTAACCCATTGTCATCCTTATTCAAAAGTTGTCATTGTACATGAATAGCATCAAGGAAGAAGCCAAAATATTTGAATAGAAAAACAAAAAAGGAAAAATGATTAATAAACATTAGCGAGAATACGCCAAAAGCCAGGCACTTCATGGAAAATGCTATGTTAAATGGCACGAGGATTAAGAATGGCAAAATTAGTTATGCTAGATTAGATTTTAAGCTAAGGGCTAAGTCTAAATTGATCAAATTTTAAACTTGATTAAAAGACTTGAATAATTAAAATGTTCAAAATTTGATTAAACGTAACAAAACATGTAAACTCATCTATATGTGCAATTAGGGTTTACTCTTATATCTATTTATTCATTCCTCTTCGTTTGGATGTATTTTGATTATACTAAATTCGAATATGGTATAATAATTATCATGTCAGTCCACTATGTAGTCAAATTAAGAAATAACAAAACTAACTTTGAGGTACTCACTAATGTTTCAAGATGTTTGTGAGTAAATATCATTAAAAAATGGAGGAATTGTTACAAATATCATGCATGAGTTATTCCAAAATAAAGAGATATTATCCAATTAAATTTGAAATCAGGATAAAAAGAAAAGAAATGTAACCAAATTAAAATATTTGTAAAAGACAGCCATAAGATAATAGCTAAATAAATAATTTTATTATTTAAAATAAGAGGATCATAAATTATAAAAAATCTTATTCAAATGAATGAAATATCATCTAAAATAAAAAGTACCTTTTCTCCATCCTCATTAATTATTCTCCTCTCTGTTGGCAAAAGTTCTTTTCTTGCTTTCTTTCCTTTCTCTTTATTTCTCCCTCACTTTCACACACACACACACACACACATACACACACACACACACACACACATATACACCTTCTCTCTCTCTCCAAAAAGATGGAGGCTAAAAGGATGAATATATAGCATTTGAAAGCCTACTAGATAGCTATGGATACCAGGTCTACTAATTTAATTGACCTAGTTGATTCAAGGTAATATTATAACTGAGCTCTCCTTCTAGACATTTCTTAGAGCTCACTTGCACTATCAGACGTTGCTTCTTCTTTCTCTATCTCTTTTAGAGAGCCTTTGTACAATGATTGGATTCTCCATTCTTGTTTTGTGAACTAGTTGTAGGAATTGACATTCTTATTCAAGTTAAGTTGGATTCTATCTACTCAGATAACTCTTATTCTATTTGGAATATGCTCTTCTCTAGATTGTTAAAACATTGTCTGTTACACTCACAGTACGAGATGGTGGATCTAAAGGCTATCTCTATACTTACATAATCCCCTTTAGTGATTATCTTATCTCTCTGCACTTTGTCTATGAAACTTTTGAAATTTAAATTGGTATCATCAATTGGGGGTTTTGCCCTAATTATGCTTCATATCTCTTTTGAGGTTCCATAACTGAAGAGCATATTATCAATAGTTTTTGGGGATCATTTTTAGACTTCACACACATCATCAATGTTAAGAAACTTCAATTTGTTTATGGGTAGTTTATTCCTATTTAGGAGCTATAGGCCTAAAGCAACAATAGGAGCTAGTTCTTAATTCAAATGATTTTCCATTTATCTAAATTAGAACCCTTATCTCTAAAATTTTCCTTAGTTGAGACATTGACGTAAGCTTTGTTGTGATTCCTCATTCAAATGTATTCATCCTGTCTCCCAAGATTAAAGCGGTTACTCCTTGCCATTAGTCTTGACGGATCCACACATTCTTTTTAGAGTTTAAGGGGATTCTAGCAGATAGAAATGGTAGGACTAGAATTTTGCGAATTAGGGAAGTGATCTATCCATTCTTTATTTTGTATTGAATTTTGTGTCCTAGCACATCTCTAATCTTTAGTAAGTCTCTTATAAACTAGGATCCCATGGAACTACTTTTTAACTCCCAAATAAGTTCTTCCTTTTAAGGTATATTTATCAATTTATTTGGCTTACAGAGAGGATTCATTATTTAATATATTCCATAACCTCTTCGTTAGAAAAACTTTGTTATTGGTGCCTATGTGAGTGATCCTCAAACCTCCTTCATCTAGGGGCCTACATACATCTTACAATGAAACCTTAATGTTAAACCAAGTGAGGTTTCAATTTTCATTTTGATGATAACAAAATATAATCATTACTAATGTATTTATTATTTTAATGAAAAGAAATATTATAAAAAAATAAAGCCATAAACTTAAGAAGATAATATATGAAGTTGATAAAGAAAATTTGAAATTTGCAATCGATGAAATGAAGATCAAAATAAGAACAAACAAAGATCAAGGATCATCAAGGTCAGTCGACATTTTGTATTATTATTTGGAAACTCAATTTGTTAATTTGATGATCGAAAAGGCTCATTATGCATAATCGTTTATCTTATTTTTTTATTTAAGTCTTTGCATTCATTAAAAGGAACTAAATCTTTTGATTTTAATGTAAAATCCTCTTAATCTTTCAAATAATCTTTGGAGAATATTTTGGGAAGTATTTTTAACCATATTTGGATTAAATAAATTGATTTTAAGCATTTGGTTTTGTTAAAATCATGTTTTTGGGACAAATGGTTGACCCATATGGGTTAATGATTGACTAATATATTTTAAAGTTGTTAAAATTATTTTACTTTGATTTTGTAGCAATATTATTTGATGAATTGGTCAACCAATGTGATGTATTGGTTAACCAATATGTGTATTAGAAGACTAGTAGTCTAATGACTAGTGAATATAGTATTGTAGATACAAACTGGTCGATTGACCAATATGTTATATTGGTCGACCAATCCACTATATATAGTTGTTATAACTATATTTCTTAGCTTGAACAACCATTTTAGGTCCTAAAACACTATAAATAGATGTTTTCTCATTGGTTTTAGCATCAAGAAGGTTTTGGTTATTATATACACACATTACAAAGAGTTGTTTAAACTTTTGAGTATCATTGTGTCATTTGTATGTAAGTGAGCCATTTTAGAGTTATTAAGTAAATAATTGCGACATTTTCTAGTTCTACTACTTTATTAGGGGTGCTAAATATTATAATTAAGAGATGATCCAAGTAGTATTGAGGTTCCTCTTTACCTTGGAAGAAGATTGTAAGAAAGTTTCTTCTTTATTGTGAAAGATTGTACAAAGGTTGTTCTTTGCCTTAAAACAAGGATTATAGTAAAATTATAGGAAGAGTCTTAGGACCTCTAACCAAATAACTCTTTAAAGACATTAATAGTGGCTATTAGAGTGCTAATTTAAGCATCATAAGATCTAGAGAAAAGGATTAGGTCATCTGCAAAAGCAAGTTAAAACAACCTAATTTTCCTACATCTATTATGGAATTTGAAGTTGGGATTGGAGTGGATGTTAGAATTTATTAATAATGTAAGTGCCTCCATATATAAAATGAAGAGATATGGAGAAATATGGTCACTCTATCTTAGACATCTAGCTTATGAGAATATAAAGGTTGAATCTTTATTAATGAGAATATTGAAGGAGGTGGATATAAGGTAGAGTTTAACCTAGTTCCTAAATTTTACAAGAAATTCAAAGGCCTCTAGGAGATTAAGTATAAAATATCATTTTATTGTAATAATCAATTTCTATACCGAGGTATTAAAATATTGGATTACAGAGCCTCATGAGTTGCATGATCATAGAATGTATTTGGTACATTTAGAACATGATTTCACGATTTCATTCATATGCATAACAATAGCATACACACATGATTTATGATTCCGAAAAACATTGCAAAAACGGTATGTGCACTCAATTGACATATTCTGAGGTATGAAATGTTTAAAATAATTATGATATGAATATGCATTGTTAATGTTTTGTCTTTTGGTTTGATAGATTACAAATAATAATTTGGAATCAATTATCACAATTGGAAGATTGATGGATTAATATGTACATTTAGTCTAGCAAAAATTTCAAGTAGTAAGACAAGTTAACATGTGGAAATTTAGGATGACTAAGCCTATCAAATGAGTGACAAATGGCTTGGAGAATTAAGTGACAAATGCCTTAGGAATTTAGTGACATTTGGCAGTCAAAGAAGGAGGACATGTGTCTTGCCTATTTACATGACAAGTATCTTTAATGAAAGAACACTCATTCTCCACCATGTGACCAATACATTCAGCTCCTTTGTAATGTTTCTGCTGCACTCTCTCTTCTCCTCCCTCTCACTGCCGAAATCCATGCCTTATCCACACCTTTGGATTTTTGCTCTAATTATGTACATTACCACCTTAAAACCCATGCAAAATCCATCATAAAGTCAGCTTTAGAGGTAGAATATTGTTACATTTTGCTGTCTTCTTCTTGTCATTTCCGAAACCACCCTACTCCCTTACTATTCTTGAAATCTTCTTGCATGCATGTGAGGCTAAGCAAGCTTGACATTTGGAGGTGTCATTCAAGCTAATCAAGTAAGTGAAATGCTAACTTATTGCGGTATATATTAGCAAAATTTTTATTAAGACTTAATATGGATAGATTGAATGTGGAATCGGTGTTAAAGATGTGCTAGAAAATGGAGAATGAATGGGTACTTTTCTATTATGCTTTTGCATGTACGAAAATAGTAGTTCATGGGTTATTGTATGGATGATTTAAGTTATGGTTTGAAGTATAATTGATGAGGAATTCATGCTAAAGATAGGTGCTATTAAGGTGTTTTCTAATTTGTAAAGTTAAAGCTGCAGGTGTGTTTGTAAAAAGTGATTGTTAATGACATAAGTGAGCAGAATTTTGTAAGCCTTAGTGTAACCAATATGAAAGTTAAATTAACATGAAATGAAGTAACCTTAAAGGATATGAAATCTAGAAATTCAGGTGTTAGTGATCTTTCTAAGCTTGTAAAATTCGTGATTATTGAAGGTAGTGAAATTACACACATTAATGATGTTGATGACAAATTCTGAAATTTTAATTTTAGCCTTGTGTACATGTCGAACCAGCTGAGAAATTTCACTCTAAATTGGTATATTTGTACTTGATTAGGGCTAGAAATGAGCCTAGATTTTTTCTTGATTAATTGGTCAAGAGCTTGATAAGTTTATGTAGTTAATTGATGTCATAACCTAAAGAATGGACTGTTTGATATGGTTGAGTTCAAATTTGAAAATTATGATTTGTTAAAGGAATAAATGAGTTCTTTTAATGCAAACATGATCTTAAGATTAATGTGTATAAGGTATGGATGAATGAGCATTGAAGAACATGGGGTAATTATGAATGAGAATTGGGTAAATGTATGATACATATTGTTGGAAAAAGTTTGGTGAATGTATAAATTTAGCAGGCTGAAAATTCCAAATTTAAATTACCAATTATGTGTGTGTTATAAGAGGCTTTTTGATCATGAAAATGTTCAACGATAAGTGTAAAGTATGGTTGATGAATTTGGAGTAAATCAAGCTAACCTAAAGGTACAAACCTAATTTCAAAATGGTAGTATACAAAATATAATGTTTGAATGGTCTTAGGTATATAAACACAAATTAAATAGTCAAAATCTATGTATAAGAATACATACCTGGAAAGTAAATTGAGCATGCATTGAAACATGAGACATATACAAGTGTATGATTGTATATTTATTTGATTAAATAACTAAGTGATTTGCAAATTATGTGTGTATTACATGACAACAGATGCCTAAGGCGATCGTAAACATCTAGACATTGCTAGATCATTAAGGCAATAACTTTTCTAGAGCATACAGTGAGTTAACCTAGATGTTTCTCACTATAATTGATTTATTTTTAGTTAAATTTCAGTTACTGAATTGTTATTTATATGATTGTTATAATTCTGGACATTGTTGGTCCAAGGAGTTTAATATTTCGGGACTGTATATGGAAGTGTTTAAAATTGAATGTCAATTGTTGATTACGTGATTATCCAAAAAATGCTTATTTGATTCAAATTAAATGTGAATTTTGGATAATCCGTTACATTGATGAAAAAAATGATGTGTGAGATGATTAACATCATTGCATTTGACATTTATGATCAGTTAAAGGAGTTAGGACTAGAGTGACCAATGTGAGAAAAGAGTTTTAAGCTCAGAATGATGAAAGGAGCCTCAGGCTCAAATAATATGGACTCGGAATCTAAAACAGATTCATATAAAAAATGAGCTCAGTATCCACAACGAATATAGTATAATAAATTGGGTTAAAAGGCGCTCGGTCATAACAAAGCAAAATAAGAATGGAGTTACATGTGCATTTGCATATACAACTTTACATATATCATATGAATGATTGAGATGAATTATTGAATTGTTTTGAAATAGTGATATGTAATGTTTGTGTACATGTGGTACTTATTGAATTATGATAAAATGTGATGTGTTATTCAATACTGGATGATGTGATATACTTATTAAATTTAGTTATAATTTATCTTGGTTTTTTAACTTTAGTGAACACATCAATGATGGTTTATTCATTGAGTTCGCAAATTCATTAAAATTGCAACGTTGTTTTTCAGGTTCAGAGGAGTTCTTAGTACTAAGGTGTTATAGTAGAAGTCCAGTACTTGCATTTTGGGGATGAGAATGGCTCAAAGGTCTGATAAGCTAAATCTGAGGAGTCTAGTTAGAATGTTTTAATTTAGCATCCCATTTCATATTAAACATTTTGTATGGAGTATTAAACTCTCAAATGCTATGTAATGTATATATATGGATTATTAGTTGCAATGAAACTTTGTAAGTTTATTTTTGGTGAATGAAATGGGAAGAATTGATCTTTTGAATGCTTGTGATATATGTGATGCCTTAAATAAGTTAATGTAATTACTCTACCGTGCTATTCTCATAGGGCATATTCTCGAATATCCTCTGGTATGTTCGGGCATATGCTCTATCGAAGTGGTATGTTACATTAACAGCCTTGGAAGTTAACTTTAATGACACAAATTTAGGTTCATTTTTCCTTAAATAGCTTTTGAAATCTCCCAAGTGATTAAAATTTTATTAGCGATAGATTTGTTGTCTATGAATGCCCCTTGTGTTTCGCTGATAATAAACTAGATCACTAGCTTATTTTATTAGTAATGATTTCTGAAATGATTTTGTACAGGAAGTTACAATAAGATATAAACCTGTATTCATTTAAGGAGTTGGGGTTTGGGCATTTAGGGATTAGGAAATTACTAGATAAGTTGATTTCTTTCAAGATATTACCTCATTTAAAAAATTCCAAGGTTGCATTCATAACGATAGTTTTGATTAGGAGCTAGGTCTTTTGAAAAAAGAACTTATCTAAACCTCCATATCTAGGAGCTTTAGCCAGATTAAGCTTAAATTCCACTTTCTCCACTTCTTAAGGAGTATCTAGCTTCATTAGGATTTCTATATCTGCCTCTAAAAATTAATTATAGATAAAGGCTTTCAATTTAGAAACCTAAGGATGTAGGTTCTAAGGAGTTCTTTGAATAAGAGAATAGCTTCCTTTTAAAGGCTTTTTTTAGTGTAGATTTCTTGTCATACTTAATTGACAAGAGAATGGATCTTGTTGATATTTTTCCTATCTAGAATGGAGTTGAGAAAGAATTTTGAGTTTTTTTCCCCTTTCTTGTATCCAATGAATTTTGGACCTTATGAGATTAGTAAATTGTGGTTAGTAAGTGGCCTTACACAAAAAATCCAATTTAAAACTATGTATATAGTGAAAGATTGACACTTATTCAACATACCTTTATTAGCAATTTTGACAAAATAAAGGTTCCAAGTTTAATATATGGAGTTCTAGATGTCCTATAGTGGAAGAAGAACTACTTTGAAGAAATTCGTGCTTTTAAAAAAGAATAAAAATTGAAAGATTTATAAATTGTCAATAAGAAAATCTCAGTTACTTGTAAATAGATTTTTATATTCAAACATAATAATGATGGTAGAGTAAAAATATTTAAAGAACTATTAGTAACTAAAGGATTTACTTAATCTTACAGAATTGATCACCAGAAGGCATTTCCCCCCATATCTAAACTCAATACAGTTCAAATTCTTTTCTTATTTACTTAAAATTTGAATTGGTAAATATATCAGCTTGATGTGAAGAATACATACCTCAATAAAGACTTGAAAGAAGAAGTTTATATAGAATTTATCGTAAAAGTCCTATTACTGGTAACAAAGTCTACAAACTAAAGAAGCTTATATGGATTTAAACAGCTGCCTGTGACATGGTTTGATAGGTTCACTAAAATAGTCAAGAACTTTGGGTATCAATAATGCCAAACAAACTACAATATCTTCAACACAAACTCATCATCAAGAAACAAGGTAATTCTTATCATAAATATTAATGATTTCAACCTCTTTAGAGACCATCATGAGGAGATGCTTAAGCTAAAAAATGTTTTAACTAGAGAGATTGAGATCGAAGATTTGGGTAATCTTAAATACTTTTTGGGTATAAAGATAGCTCAATCAAAGAATTGAATTTCAATGTTACAAAAAAAAAAAGATAGATCTCTTAAAGAAATAAGATGTGGTTCAATATTTAAGAAGTCATTATGATATTGGTATAAGAAAGATGTTGGAGTAATATTCTTGGAATTAGAATTACGTATAATAAGTGAAAGATGATGAATATGTGGACATATGTGATGTCCTATTTTTATGGTTATGATTAATGATCTTGTATAACTTGTTTTATGAATGTCTTAAATTGGTACTTGGGGTAGAAATAAATAGTTGATAAATCCTAAATGATGAACTATGGAAATGAATTGTTTGATGCATTATGAATGAGATATATTATGGACAGGATTTCAGGAATGATGAGATTTAAGTTGGAAATGGTGAATCAAATGAGTAGAGGTTTGAGAGTTTAATGTAATCAACTTGGTAGTTGAGTTAATATGAAATGTTGTTGCATTAGCAGATATGGATTCTGGAGAATTTGGTGTGAAATTGATGTAAGTATATATGTTAAATTTGTGTGAATGATGGAAGAAAGTGCAGGGCACGATCGTGGCCCTCACCCCACGATTATGGCCTAGCCAAAAAATGTTTCTGTCATAATTGTGGCAGGACCACCACGAACGTGGCCAGTCCCAGAAGTTTCTGTCATGATTGTGGCAGGGACACCACAATTGTGGGCAGATCTATGAAGAAAAAGAGTTTTCTTTTGATTGATATATAAACTAATCAGTGCTAGGGTGCTTCCATATGAGGTTTTTAGGCTTAAATGAGATCTTGAATGAATTTAGTTGATGATGAATAAGGTGATTAAAGTGTATTAGGTATTAAGAATGATTGAAAGATGATGTTAATTGAATATGATATGTGAATTAAGGAAACGTACCTGGGATTATCATTGAGCATACATTATACATTGCACATATACGTATGTGTATAATTGAATGTTTATATGAATGCGCAATTAGTAATGTGTGTGCAATGTGTGCATTACATGATGTTGACAAATAGGATAAAATGTTAGCATCCAGAAATTTCCAGATCTTAGAAGCAAATACTAATCTGGAGCGCACTGTGAGTCGACCTAGTTGGTCTCACTTTCATTGTTTGTTATGTTATAAATTTCTATATTAAATTACTACTGATATGATTGCGATTGAGACCATTCCGGACATAAATAGTCCGAGGAGTTTGATAAATGTGAAAACATATGAAGTGCTTCATTGAATGTGAATGTGAATTAAATAAGTGATTATCAACATTATTGTTGAATGTCAGACATCGATCTGATGAAAAATGTGAAAGTGAATGTGAAATTGAACACAAGTGACTGATTGATATATGTGAATGTGATGCATTTCATTACATGAATGCATTGACAAATAAAGGCTGTTGTAACCAGAGTAGCCACCGAAAAGAGCTTAAAGCTTAGAAAGTGATTAAGAGCTAAAGGCTCACTATATATAATGGGCCCTATATCCCCAACGGATAAGGGACAATTATTATTGAGCTCAGTATCCACAATGGATGCGGGACAGTTACAGGAACGTGGCCACAACAATAACAATGAAAGTGAGTCTCATGAGCATTGCATATATAATTGATATGTATGTTTTAAATGATCAAAATGAACTGTTTGACTGCTCTGAATGTGCAATGTGAAATAAATGAATAAAGTGTTAATTGATGCTACATGATGAATTAGTGAAGTGATGTGAATTATGTGATTATATGAATTGTTGTGTTATGTGATATAAGCGAGTCATCAAGGATGGTCCACTCACTGAGCTTGCAAAACTCATCAAAATTACACGTTATCTTTCAAGCTCAAAGGAGATCTGCAGTTAGAAAAATTGGAGTTTAGCCACTGCAATTAAATAAGAGATAAAGGTTAGGATCAGTTGCATCTGCACAAGTCTTTAGTGATTTTTATATATATTCAAATTGTGTTCCATAAATATTGTACATTGTTTATTTGTATTGTAAAGTGTAACAAATTTATGACTGGACATGTTTTGCAATTGTAATAGGCCCAAATGACTATTGGATTTTGGATGATATGTTTATTGTTTGCAATAATTGTGATTGGTGAAGTTTATAAATAAAATAGGTCGAAATTATTTTAAGGTTTTCTGAAATATACATGTGATGTTCAAAGAAATTTGCAATAAGTATGATTGTTTGACTATTCTAGCATGCCACCCTCGTAAAGTATGTTCTTAAATATCGTCGGTGTATTGGGAATATGACCTATAGGAGTAGGTGCTACAGAAACCATTGTTATAACCTTAATGCCTCATATAGACATTAATATCAAGAGACTTAAAATGCATTCAATAATTCATTGAAAAGTCTCAATCTAGATATCTCATCCACCTTCAAGAACTCTAAAAAGTACTATGCTATTTTTATTTTTTTTATTTGACGTATTTGTACATCTCAAATCTGTGGTACAATCAAGAATAATAGAAAAGTATCTCGCCCCTTTAATGATCCTTGTGATAGAACTTCTAACATTATGGGCCAAGAGAGAAATCAACTTATTTTAAATTTTGTGACCAAGATAATGATGATGAATTTCATGATTTTGAATACGTCTAACATAATCTTGCATTATTACATCAAATCCAACAATCATCTCAATCAATCTTAAAAAAGTACCATTACCATCTTGATAAAGTTTCTAATTGGATCCTCGAAAAGCCAAATTATATTTAGCAAGATATTTCACAATAGAAACTATTTTTATCAAAACTTGTCTATAATGTTCTTTTTTACAATTTCTTATTTAAAATCTTTAACAACTATTTGACTTTTGCTCAATCTTACTCTTAATTCATTCCAGGTTCATATTATTCATATGCTCAATGCAATTCTCATGTTCTTTGAGTCCCTTAATAAGATGCTTCCAATCTCTAAATCCATCATTTGCTAATGCACTTTGTTTGCTATTAGATTTGAACAACTTGCAACAAAAACAATATACTTTATCTATATGTTTAGAATAAACCAACCATTTTCTATCACTAAACTCTCCATTACTTAAATTTCTATAACAATAAGAATATGAAAAATGTCGAGAAGTATTGTCTAAAGGGAACACAAGATTCAATTTTCTTACAGGTCCTTTTTTAACCAAAATGTCCCTTGCTTTATTATCAAGATTATCCTAATTTCTAGGATCATAAATATTCAATACAGGGCTTACTTGCTCATCTGCCTTTAAATTTTCTAAAGTGGATGCATTTGACACATGATCGTACACATTCAAATTTAAATATCCTTATGAATATGAATCTCATCACTTAAATTTTCTTTATGTTGTTCAAAACTACCTTTACCTAATTTCTCATGATTATCACTAGAGGAGCCCACTCTTTTAGTAAATTTATTAACTGCTCTTTTTTGGGATTCTATTAACTATTCCACTTGTTTTCTTTTCTTTTCTTTTTCTCTTTTTGCACTTCTAGACAAATGCTTTTTAGGTAACATAATATAAACCAATTATAAAACAATTGGGCTAAAAAAAAGAACAAAAACACCTGTATAGAACTGGAAAAAGTATGCAGGAACAACAAAATACTAATAGCTTGATAATATATCACAAAGATATATTAGTGGTATTATATATGTGATAGAGAAAAAAATAAAGAGCAAATTTTAATGATAGATAAACAACAATTTCTAAAAATACAAGAAATTAACATACATAGGAGTAAATTATATTGTAATCTATTAACTATTCTAAGTTTGTCAAGCGAAATATTATCTTATTCTGCAAGTTGTGGAAATGATTGAATATTGTTTTGTCAAGTAACTATATAAAAGTATAAATTATTAATAACTTTTATTAAATTTTAAGTAATACAAATTTTCTTTTATGGTAATTAATATATGGTAAATGTTACTTCATATCAACTATTTACAGTATTATTTGATTATCAAATAATTTTATTATATTTTATTAAATTTTAACTAATAAAAATTGTTCTTTTATGGGAATTAACGTAATAGTAAAGGTATTATTATCAACTATTTATGGTATTATTTATTGAATTTAAAAATAAAAATAAAAATAAAAATAAAAACAATCAGACTTTAAAACATAAATAAAAATAAAGAGATTCATAAATCGATCCAAAAGTTTAAGGTAAAGTGAAGACGAGTCTTTCGAGTTTGTAATTTTTAATTATAATAAAAATACCCAAATAAAATTAAAAAATTTGAAGTTACCATCAAATTTGACACTTAATTACAAAACTACATATAATAATTAGTAATTGTCCCGAGGTGACATCACACTAGTCAAAATCCAACAAACCAAATTTGGAAATCATATCCAACACCAAAAGAACTCAACATTCCATTTATCAACAAATATTCATATCTAATTATTTCATTATGTTATCTAACATAATCAATTTTAAGGCTGGAAATCAAGTACAAGATGTTTACCGTACTTTTGCACTAGCAGCAATGGCAGTACTGCCACAAGCAACCTTATCCTCTTGATTCAACTCATCTCTGCCTCCGCCTCCGCCTCCGCCTCCGCCTCCGCCTCCGCCTTCGCTCCCACAACCTTGCCACCGCTTGATACAACGTTCTATTAAACACCTATCGCCTTACATTTTCCCAACCTGCATATGCCCTTGCTCCATTGCTCTAATTTTCGGTTGCTAAATTATAACCCTAATGCTGCAGTCTACGACGACATTCCACCATAGAACGTGAATACAACTTGATGTCTTAAATCCTAAATAATTATGAGTGCTAATGAATCTTTTCCAAGTTGGTGTGTTGGCAATTAAATTAATTATAGTTACCTAAAAACAAACTTGATAATAAAATACACACTCAAAATTTTATTAATACTTCACACTACACAACTCGTTGGAGTTAGGCACCTTACAAAACTTTCACACCTTTATTTCATTCCCTTTTCTTTTGATTTTTTGTACAATGCAAATGTAATGGTCAAATGGCCATATTTATAGTTACAACAAAGTCAATTATTATAGACTATAATTGCCAACTTCAACTTCACTGTCTAGAGGAATTCAAAATCAATTTGGCTTGGTATTTTGATCAAGTCAAATATAACAATTTGCAACTCATAATCTAGAAATATTAATTGAATCAAGTTTAATTTCTAACATCTTCCCTTAAAGTTGGTTTAATCATTATGAGCATGTTCTTTAACTTGTAAAGTAGCTTAGTTTTCAAAGGCTTCATGCAAATATTTGCTATTTCATCTTCAAATGCACAATACTTAACTATAATTTCGTTACTTTTAACTAAATCTCGAATGTAGTGATGTTTAATGTCAATATGCTTACTTTGAACATGGAATACTGGATTCTTTGTTAAGGCAATGATTGATTTATTATCAAAGTAGATTATCGTTAGACCATCTTGATGGTGTTGTAATTTGCTAGGCATCATCGGTAGCTAAATCACTTCTTTAGCGTAATTTGTTACTGCTATACTCTACTTCTATAGTTGAAAGAGCAACAACTTGTTGTTTCTTTAAGGACTAATAAAATGCTCCAGAATTAAGATTAAAAAAAACATAACCTGAAGTGCTTTTTCTGTTTTCAACGTCACCATCCCAATTGTTAGAGCTTCCGATGAGATTGAGAGAGAGAGAGAGAGAATTTTAGGAAGTAAAGATATAAGATGTTTTATATTAAGATAAACCTTGTTGATAGTATACACAGACAAGAAATATATAGACAAAGCCCAATGGACTCAACTAGCAATTTGGTTCACGATATAACAATCTCCACCTTGAACCAAATTACATCTGAAGTGAACAAAAAATACACTAGAAACGTGCTAGAAACAAATTGACAACAAACTTGAGCAAAGGTTCAACTTTGCAATTGGAAGAGGCTTTGTAAGCATAGTAGCCGTATTCGACTCGGTACCAATCTTCTTCACAACAACCTTACCTTTCGAGATCACATCTTAAACAAAATGATGCCAAATGTTAATGTGCTTTTTCCTCTCATGATATATGTTGTCCTTGGTTAAATGAATGACGCTTTGGTTGTCACAAAACACTGTAATAGGACCCTTTAAAGAAGACATCTCACTAAGAAATGCCTTAAGCTAAATAGCCTCCTTAATAGCCTCGATAATCGCCATATACTTGGCCTCGGTACTTGAAAGTGCAACAGTGGCTTGAAATGTAGACTTCTAACTAACTGTACAATTTCTAAAGGTGAAAACATACCCTGTCAAAGAACGCCTCTTGTCTAAATCACCTGCAAAATCCGCATCTACAAAACCTGTTAGTGCCTTATTACCATTACAAAACTCTAAACAAGCATCAATGGTACCTCTCAAATAGCGAAAAATCCATTTTACTGCTTCCTAATGCCCTTTCCTAGGACAAGTAAGATACCTACTTACCACACTAATGACTTGAGCTATGTCCGATTGGGTACACACCATGAAGTACATGAGACTTCCGACCATACTTCATTATGGAACCTTTTCCATATATTTCTTCTCTTCATCATATTTTGGGCTTAAAGTGCCCGAAAGCTTGAAATGTGTCACAAGAGGAGTTGAAACAACCTTGCCTTCTCCATGCCAAAACAGCGTAACACTTTTTTTGGTAAAACTCTTTTGTGAAAGAAACAATTTTCTCTTGGACCTATCCCTTGTGATCTCCATCCTAAGAATCCTTTTGGCGGCCCCCAAATCTTTTATCTCAAATGTTGAACTTAGTTGCTATTTTAACCTCCTAACTTCTTTCAAGTTTGAGGCCGCAATTAATATATCATCCGCATAAAGCAGTAAGTAAATGAAATCACCACCATCCAACTTCTTGAAGTAAACATAACTATCAAAATTGGAACGATGGAAATTAATACTCACCATGAATGAGTCAAATTTCTTATACCACTGCCGCGGTGATTGCTTAGGGCCATAAAGGGACTTCTTCAAAAGACACACAATGTTCTTCTTTACCAGAAGCTCAAAACCCTCCAATTGACTCATGTAAATTTGCTACTCGAAATCACCATATAAGAAGGTAATTTTTACATCTATTTGCTCCAGCTTGAAATCCTTCATTGCTACCAACGAGAGCAAAACTCGAATGGAGGTATGCTTAACCACAAGAGAAAACACATCATTAAAATCCACACCTTGAACTTGACTATATCCTTCAGCCATAAGCCTTGCCTTTTATTGAAAAACCACGGGATTTGAGCCATCAACCTTCCTCTTGAACACCCATTTGCAACCCACAATCCTTTTACCACTAGGAGGCTTCACAAGAGACCAAGTGTAATTTTGTTGCAACAATTGTAACTCTTCATTCATCGCGGCAACCTAGTCGACTGCATCCTTAGAAGAAATAGCTTCCTTGTAGGAAGATGTCTCACTATACTCCACATCTTTGACAACTGCAAACACTAAGCAAAGTCGAAGTATACATACATTGTTGGTGGTCGAATTTCTTTTCTTACACAGTCCCTTGCCATTGCAAATGGTTGTGCCTCTTCTTGGTTTTCCTTCAAATTGGCATCATCACGTGATATCATATCATCATCTTTTTGGAATGGCACTTCAAACTCCACCTTCTTCGCAACCTTCTTATTCCTTGATAGTCGGCTCGGGTACAACATCTTTTGCCTTTTACATTAATGACTTATTGAAAATGACATCTATCGAAATGAGGAACTTAGATGGTTCGGGACACCACAATCTATACCCCTTCACATTTTCGGGATACCCAAGAAAATCACACTTCTTTAATATAGGTTACAACCTCCTTTCGTTTATATGTGCATGAGTGGGACAACCAAACACTCTCAAATTTGAATAATCGGCTAGCTTACTCGACCACACTTCTTCGAGTGTCTTCAATTTAATCGAAGTGGTAGGAGATTGATTCACCAAATAACATGTTGTGTTAATGGCTTCTACCCAAACTCCTTACCTAAACCTGCATTTTGAAGCATGCTTCTAGACCTCTCAAGTAGTGTTCTATTCATCCTTTCAGTAATACCATTTTGTTGTGGAGTGTTGACTGCCGTCTTGTGTCGAACAATCCCTTCGACCTTACAAAAAACCATCAAACTCACGGTTGCAAAACTCTAAATCATTATCGGTTCTCAACCTCTTAACTTTCTTTTCCATTTGGTTCTTCAAAAGCGACTTCCATTCTTTGAAGGTACAAAACACTTTGCTTTTCTCTTTCAAGAAATAAAACCAAACCTTCTTTGAAAAGTCATCAATAAAAGAAAGCATATAACAAGAACCATTTCCTTTGGATGGGATGGCTCATGAGAAGGTCCCCAAAGATCCGAATGGATGTAATCCGATGTTCCTTTGGTCAAATGAATGATCATGGAGAAGCTCAAAAATCTCTTATGTTTACCAAATACACAATGCTCACAAAAGTCCAAGTTGCCAGTGCATTGGCCACACAACAAGCCTCTCTTACTCAAGATGGTCATTCCTCGCTCACTCATATGCCCCTTGTCATATGCCATAAATTTGTAGCATCCTCATCCAAGATAGAACCCGAATGTGCAATGAAAGCTGAGGTCGTGGCCATGGAACCTTGTAGGAAATAAAGAGCTCCAATCCTCTTTGCCTTCATGATTGTGAGAGCCCCTTTAGAAACTCGAAGAACTCTACCTTCACTTTGGAACTTGCATCCATTTTCCTCAAGACAACCCAAAGAGATCAAATTCTTATCCAAATTGGGTATATGTCTCACAACCATCAACCTTCGAATCTTTCCATCATGGAACTTAATCATCAGCGAACCAATTTTGGCAACCTTACACATATAGTTGTTCCCCATGAGCACCATTACCATCCATAGGCTCATAAGTCTCAAACCAATCTCTATTTAGAGTCATGTGTTAAGAAGCACCCATATCTATCACCTAATAATGCTTTGCATCAACATTGGTGTCTACTGCACAAAGAGTATCAAGCGTGTCACATTCGGCCACATTGGCTTCCTTTAAGGAAGTACCTTTCATATCCACCTTTTGTTTATTTTTCAGTTTAAAACAATCGGCCTTAATGTGTCCCTTCTTCTGACAATAGTTGAACGTCAAAGTCTTGTACCTAGACTTCGAGCGGGTTCTTGCATCATTTGGATTTCCGTCCTTTGGCCTACCCTGATCCAAAATTAAACCAACACCTTGACTCCCTTTCTCAATATTGGTCACCTCATTATCAATATGCAACTTGGCTTACAAATTGCTCTTAACATCCTCATCCTCAAGTGGAATTTTGTCTCTACTATAAACCAACATGTCTCTAAGCACCTTATAAGATGCTGGTAATGAGCATAATAAAAAAAAGGCTTGTACCTTATCCTCTACCTTATCACCAATTTTATCTAAATAATTCAAAATAGATGCAAATTGTGAATGTGCTTAGAAATTGATGTACCTTTAACCATACGAAGGGTGTAGAGGCACAACTTCAACCGCAATCGATTCGTGAGAGACTTCTTAATGTAGATGTCCTCTAATTTCTCCTACAAACACTTAGCGGTTTTCTCCGACAAAACCTCTTGTAACATCAAATTGCTCAAACACAAATGGATAATGGAGACCGCCTTATCATCCATATCTCTCCACTTCTTATCCATTAGCACATCAAACAATGTATCTCACTTAAAAATTGCTTCCTTAATGTCTTGACTTGACAAAATTACCGCTATATGCACTTGCCAAAGTGTAAAACTAGACTTCCCATTACCACATCAAACAATGTATCTCACCTAAAATAAACTTCCTTAATGTCTTGACTTGACAAAATTGCCGCTATACGCACTTGCCAAAGTGCAAAACTAGACTTCCCATCATACTTCTCAATATCAAACTTAGTCGACATATCAATCAAACTTCTCATAATACCCAATTAACAAATGTCTGAAAGATTAGGGTCAAACAAAAAATACTAGAAAGTATAGGGCTAATGTGTATGTTTTGAAAATTCAGGGACTAAAACAAAATTTCTAAAACGTTAAGGGTTGAACCGATCAATGGCTGAGAGGACGATAACTAAGAGGAGAAGATGAAGGACTGTCGATTTCACAGCATAATAGACGGACAATGTTGGCAGCTGCAAAATGCGACAGAGGACTGGACAATATACCGCAAGTCGAACCACAGCAGTGGCAGTTGAAGACGACAACACTGACAATGGCGGGAGGAGTTAAGGCGTGACAGAAATGCGACAGCGAAGAGGTAGACCGAAGTGATCAGATCATCTAGAACATACGACAACAACTCGCAGACGACGAGAACAGATGATGCTAGGGACGACACAGCTAAGACAAGACAGAATGGCGACGTAGCTCACGATTGACTGCCGGCGACGATGGTTGCTCTGATACCAATTTTTTAGAGCTTCCGATGGGATTGAGAGATGGAGAGAGTCGAGAGAAAGAGTTTTAGAAAGTAAGGAGATAAGATGTTGTATACTAAGATAAACCTTATTAACAATATACACAGATAAAAAATATATACACAAAGCCCAATGGGCTCAACTAGTAATTTGGTTCATGATATAACTCCAATCATTATCTGTATTATATTTTATTGTTTGAATAAAATATGTCATCATCAATCGTGCCTTTAAATTTTTGTGAATTGCCAGTAAGATTGTCCTGCGAATCCATAAATCTGCTCACGATTTCCACTTCGTAAGCAATATCCAGTCTAGTTTTAGTTAGGTACCTCAGACTTCCAACAAGTCTTATAAAATTTGTTGCATCAATCAAACCACCACTGCCATCGTTCACAAGCTTTAATCTTTCTTCAACTGGTGGTAAAATTGAGTTGCACGCATCTATCTTGAATTTCTCTAAAATATCTGTTGCATACTTTCGTTGGGAAACAAATATGCCTTCATTTGTTTTCTTTTCCTCGATACCAAAAAAGTAGGAAATTAATCTCATATCTGTCATCTTAAAGTGAGCAACCATATCCTTCTTGAATTCCGACAACAGTCTTGAATTATTACTAGTAAAGATCAAATCATCTACATGGAGATAAACTATAACAATATCTCCTTCCTTGTTGATTTTGATATACAAAGTATATTCACATGAATACTTATGAAAGTCATGTTCATTGAAATAAGTATCAATACGAGTATAGCATGCCCTTAGTGCTTGTTTAAGACCATACAATGTCTTCTTTAACTAATAAACCATATCTTCTTCTCATTGCTACATATCCTGGTGGTTGCTCAATGTATTCTTCTTCTTCATGTACACCATTCAAAAAATTGATTTGACATCCATTTGATAAATCTTCAAATTACTTTGAGTAGCAAATGAAATGATTAAACATACAATATACAATCTCGCAACAGTTGCAACACTTTAGAATAATCAATACCTGACTTTTACTTGTATCCTTTTGCAGCTGATCTTACTTTAAAGCATTCCACATCTCCATTGGGCTTGTACTTTATCTTATATAGCCATTTAAAGTCAATAGACTTCTTTCCTTTTCGTAGCCATTTAAAGTCAATAAACTTCTTTCCTTTTTGTAAAGTGTTTAACTCCCATGTTTTATTCTTTTCTATTACATATATTTCTTCATCCATTACTTTAATCCAACGACTATCATTCACTGTTTCCTTCAACGTTATTTGATCGCAGTCTATAAAGAAAGCATAATGGGCCATAACTTCATCATCATTGTCATCATCACTTACTTGATAATCTTTTAAATAAGTGGGTGGATGATGTTCTCGTTGTGAGCACCTAAGTGAAGGTGAAGTAGAAGAAGATAAAAAAATCAACACGAGTTGGCTTTTCAGGAACTGGAGGTGAAGATGACTCTCTAGTTTGATTATTCATTTCCAATTCATTGTTTATGGACACCAATACTGGCAATGTTTTCTTTTCTTTTTTTGACTAATCTCATACTCCATCTTCTTCAAAAGTAACATCTTGACTGATGATCACTTTTCGAGTATTTGGATTATAAAGCTTATAACCTTTTGTTTCCACGCTGTAACCAAGAAATATACATTTTTCTGCCTTTTTATCTAGCTTCTTTCTCAACTCATCAGGCACATGTGAATATGCTATGCAACCAAGTACCCTTATATGACTAAGATTAGGCTTTTGTCCACTCTATGCTTCTTGTGGATTTTTATTATGAACACTTTTAATAAGATACCTATTCAAAATATAGACAACACAAGCCACGACCTCTGCTTATAAACTTTTGGGTAGCTTCTTACAAAATAACATGCTTCTTATCATATCCATGATAGTTCTGTTTTTCCTTTTGTCACTCCATTTTGTTGAGGAGTGTACCTATTTGTCAATTGATGCTTAATTTCATGCTTTCTTAAGAAGTCATCACCAGTAATATATTATGTGCCTCTATGCGTTCTCAGAGTCTTAATAGAATAACCACTTTGTTTTTTAATATATGCTATAAAATTCTTTAGTACTTCACATGCCTCAGATTTCTACTTCAAAAAATAAACACTTGCCTTTCTACTATAATCATCAATAAATGTAAGAATTGTTTATTACCTCTATTTGGTGGAACCTCCACAAAACATAGATATGAATACACAAGCTCTAGTGGACATTTGGCTCTCCATGCCTACTTTGTGTGAAATGGATCTCTATGCTTTTTTCCTATTACTCATGACTCACAAATCTAGTTAGAAACTTGAATGGTTGGCAAGCCCAAAACCAACATTGTGTTTGCAAGAAACTTAATGTTTTCAAAATTCAAGTTCCTAAGTCAAATATTCCATAAACCAATTATCATTGATAGTCATAATATTATAGCAAGAAGTATTACTATAATTGAGATATGTTGAAAAAAGATGATTGGATGACATTCTTGTATTTAGAATCATTCCTTTGTTTATATCACTCACAATATATCCATCTTTATTGAGGTGTAAATCATAACCCTTTTTTAATAGTTGCCCAACACTTAATAGATTTTAGAAAAGAGTAAGACCATAGCACACATCATAAATATAATTTAAAGATCCATTCTTCAATTTTATAGCAATCGTTCCTCTTCCCAAAACTAGAATTTGGTAGTTATCAATAAGCTTTACTGAAGAATTAAAGGATTTCTATATTAACAAAAAACTTCCTTACGTCCACTTAAGTGATTGCTGCAACTCGAGTTTAACAACCAATGACAATTATCACTGTTACTAGTTTCATGTGCAGCCATCAACAAGGTCTCTATGTTATTATTCTCATCGAATCTAGCTCGATTATCTTTATGTTCCTGTCTTCGAGCATACATTCTCTCTTATAATGACCACGTTTTTAGCAATTATGGCACTAACTTGCACTTAGATTGATAGTGGCCAAACTTTTTGCACTTATAAGATTGAATATTGGATTTATCTTGAGGAGATTAATTCTCTCTTGCTCCTGGTCCAGAATCGATTTTGAATTTTTTGCCTCCTTAACCTTTAAATTTTGAACTTTTTTTAAAGTATGCTTTATTTTGCCTATTGCAGTTTCCTTCTCATTTCTCAAATTTACTTGGCTTTTTGAACTTGCTCCGTTATGTTTGGTGATCTTTCATTCATTCGCATTTCACGATACCCTAATGAGGCTTGCAAATCATTGAGAGTCATAGACTCCAAACCTTTATACTCTTCAATGGCTGTGACCTCATAATCAAATTGACTTGTCAATGTGTCTATGATCTTCTCCATGATATCTTTCTTCGTAATTTTATAACCATTATTTTTCATCTTATTGATCAATTTTTCCATTCGTGAAAAATAATCACGAATACTTTCATCTTTGCCTTGCTCCACCAACTCATATTGGCTTATCAAACCTTACAAACTTGTTCAATTAATTGTGTCTGCTCCTTCTTATGCTTTGAGTAGAATATTCCATGCTTCCCTTGTTATTTTAGCATGATTTTTTTTTTAAGAATCAACAACTCAATAGATTCACAAATTAAAAACTAGACTTTTATCATTTAATCAACGATCATGAAACAATTGTTGTGATTCTTCAACTGTCAGTTTTTCTTTTTCTATTAAGCCTTTGTTCAAAATTTCACCATACTTGTTGCTTCTCATATATAACTCTGCCAAGTGTTTCCACATCGCAAAATTATTTTTGCATCAAACTTGAAAATTGATAATTGCATTGGTTAAACTTGTTGAACTTGAAGCCATCTTGATCTAGTTGAGAATTTTAATTGAGCTTTGATACTAGATGTTAGCGATTAAATTAATTATAATTGCTTTAAAAAACTTGTTAATAAAATACATACTTAAAATTTTATTAATACTTCACATTACACAACTCGTTAGAGTTAGGTATCTCACAAAACTTTCACACCTTTATTTCACTCCCTTTTCTTTTGACTCTTTGTATAATGCACGTGTAATGGCCAAATGGCCACATTTATAGAGAAAACAAAGTCAGTAATTACCTACTATAATTGCCAACTTCAACTTCATTATTTAGAGGAATTCAAAATCAAGTTGTTTGGTATTTTAACCAAGTCAAATATGACAATTTACAACTCTTAATCTATAAATATTAATTAAACCAAGTTTAATTTCTAACATGGTATTATGGATATCTAAAAATTGGTTTGTTTCAATATGCTTCAATTAATTAGTCCATCGCCATTTTTAACAGGCTTCGACTTTGATAGAGCAAATGAGCGAGTCCAAGTCAAACAAGTTAACATACGTAGCGGCCAGGGCTAGCCAATCTATATATTGGGCCGTTATGTGTCAGATAAAATAGTCCATCCTTAGCGTATTCTTTAGTTCTTCTCTTCAAAATCATTCATAACAACGTAAGTTGACGGAGTTCTAATGGTGAAAACGGTGGTTGGAGATGAAACCCGACTCGGCTTAATCGAGGATCGCCTCAGCAAATCCAGTCTCACTTCTCAGGTCTTGTTCTTACATACATACACTCTTTTGCTTACTAGAGTATACGAGAACGTTAGTTAGTGTTACAGCTTTTGATTTAATTTACCAGGTGGGTCTGGTAATAGGGAAGCTGAGCTCCTCCTTAGACCGTGGCTTCGTATTCGATTTAGTGCCCACGCCCCCCAACGATGCCGGGGAGCCGCCTTGTTCCCTCATCGAGACCGCTACAACCAAAGACGACAAGAAAAGGGGTTCCAGATCTAAATCACAGGCCCTCGATACCTCCACTTTGGTCGTCGATAAGGATTGGGTCGCCGAGCATTCCCGTCAGGTGAAGTTCTCCTCTTCATGTTGTTTATAGATTTTAAATATATATTTGTACCATTTGTATCTTATATATATATATATATTGTTGAAAATCATTTTTGTCTTATATTTTTAAGCAACTGCATTGGTTCTAGGTTTCAAGAATGTTGCTGGGTGGCATGAATGTGGTTGGCATATATGTATGGGTTAGTGATAGCTCTTTCAAGAATTCTACCATAACCCTTTGCCAGGTATTTCTTTTGTCTAGTTAAAATGTCAACGAATTTATAACTTCTACTCGTATTTCTGACAAACCATAATTATTGTTAAATTCCAGTTTTTCTTATCATCTTTTATTTAACGTTGTAATGTATTTATTGAATTGATACTTTGCACCTGATGTCATCGCTTTTGCAGACAGTGAAGGAAGTTGGGGAAGCTGCAGCCATCTCAGAGGTAGGCTGGGATGAAAGGTTGCTTATTCATATATGTTTTAGTCCAAGGAGGTACTTACTTGTCTGCATTCTGTTGACACAGTTCAATTCTTACCCATATAACATGTTATCCTAATGAACTCGTTCTACTTCATGTTAATTCTGAATGATGAGTAAAAATGTGTAGGTGGACTTGTCGAAACTGCACTGTGTCTTCAAATATTACATCAAATAGCTTACGCCCTTGTGATTTCAAAATGGGAAGGGTTTTAAGCTCCCTACAGACCTTTAAGTGCACGTATAACTTTGAACTAAGGTAACTGCATTTTTAGCGCTCTCTCTCTCTCTCATCAAATTTTCAAAATATTTCTTAGTGATTCATGAATTCTTTCTGTTCATTGATGCACTGCAAGAACATATCTAGATGATGAAAAGTATAATAAGAAAATTTGCCCCTGAATTCTGGCGTTAAGTATGACAGGTAGTTATGATTATATAAAAAGATCTTGTTTACTGAATTCTGGCGTTAAGTATGACAGGTAGTTTTGATTATATAAAAAGATCTTGTTTACTGAATTCTGGCGTTAAGTATGACAGGTAGTTATGATTATATAAAAAGATCTTGTTTATAGTCATAGATCCTGAGAATCTTATAAAAGTCTTTGATGACCTTCCATAGAAGCATTACTGACTTAAAGATCACAATTATGATTATCTCTGTTATATTACTATATTGACGAATATTATGCTGTAGTTTTAATTTTGTCAGTTCACTGGTTATTGTTATAGTTGTTTGATATTCAAGAAGCAACAAATTGTTGAGACTAGATTTTCCAATGATTGAAACTCGTGTGTTACGCTCTACTTTTCCAGGTTACCTATATTTCATGACGGTGCATCGGATGCTCCTTCATTCAGAGCAATTCTTCGTCATGGAATTTCAGTTCATGCAAAAGAGCTGAGAGGTGCCAAGGCAATAATTGATGGCATCCTGGTGAGAACATGATTTCCTGTTTTACTCCTTGTAAATTTGTCAAGGACAAGAACATGATTTTAGGGAATGAATCATCTTTGATGCTAGAATATGTCAACTGGAAAATGATTCCTAACGGCTTTGAGTTGTGAGATTTTGCAGTAAGATGGATTTGATGCATCATGTCCAAATGTTTCCAACCGCTGTACCTAAATTCAAAATTGATGCTTCTTAAATGTGGTCTGGATGGATGCCGGTGAAACGTGAACTGCTAGTTATTCTTATTACACATATATATGTCTGTCTGGACATGTGAATAATGTTGTTGAAATATATTTTCACTTAAATAGGCCTAGAACAGATAGTATGCATAATATATGGCTTTAATACTGTGGGACAAAACTATTAAAAGTAATTTGTCTCGTGCTGTCTTCTCATATTAGTTATTTTCATCTCTTTGTGCTTTAGGTGGTTAGTGAAGACACTTGTACAAGTGATGGTCCACATGAAATTGAGTTGCTTGTGCCATTCATGAAGGATTTATTGGTGGGAGGTGTGTTGGAAATTTTCGCAAGTTGTTCTTAGATGGTATATTTAGTGATCTGCATATGTTCTTCTTCAAAATTGTGATATTTCACCTGATTTTGTAAAGCAAGCAGCCAGAAAGATATTGCTGGGCTTATTCTCATTGGTGGATCCGTGTGCTCTTTTGCATACTTAAACCCTAAGGAACCAGTTTTACAAGCTACTGCTGATATAAAGGTGTTTACCGTGTTTCTCCTTAGCCCTAATTCTATCATATGATTGAAGTGTCTTTCCTTGAACATATTATCAATAGCCTATTGGGGCTGGTTCTTAGTCATGGTTCTTAATAAACATGCATATTGGTTATTGCATCTCAAAAAAAGTGAAAAAGTAAACAAGAAAATAAAATTCTAGTTCTACATATCTTGGTAAAAACATGCAAGCACTCCTATCTTGGCATTGAAAATATGGCATTCTCAAATCAAATCGTGAGAATAGAATTTGACTTGGTAGTTCACCTATAGGAAAAAGCAGCAGATAGATTTTTCACTTCTTATGTTGACACTAATTGCTAATTAAGTGGAGCTTGGAAAATTTTGAAGGTTCTTCTTTGTTCTCATACCGTATAACTTGTTTCCTCACAACTTCTTGAAACTGTACTAGCAGCTAGAGAAATGATATAGTTCTCAGTTGAATGTCTATCTATAAAAAGGTGATTTTGAAAATTCTAGGTACAAAAATAGAATTTGTCACAGGAGTGCAATTACAAAATGTACGAGTGTTCTTCCAACAAATTCAATGCTACACAGCGATGTTGGGTATTAAATATGGGATTTTCTGCTGAAATTAATTTTCAATGCAAGCCCTTCATTAACCAACTGATAGTATATTTGGATCTTGAAATTATTTTATTTTCAGGATGATATCATCAGGAGTCTTAAAAGCAGACTCGACATTATATGTGATGAAGCAGATGGAGGTCTTGATCCAATTGATGGGAGTAGCAAGGAGTTACACAAACAGAAATTATCTGAAAAGCCTGTTTCAAAACTTGTTCCGCACTTGTTGAGGTGTGTAAGAGTGTTTTGTTACATCCTTCTGCTCACTAAACATAAACAACTTGAAATCGGTGATGCAACAATCTTTTCAATCATATGTTCAAAATTATAAATTCTGCTACAGGAATACTTGTGGTCTTTCATTTCCGCGAAGAGTTTTCATTCCTTGGCTGGGGAATACATTTATCTGTGATTACTTACAACAGTCTGAGACACTGGAGGTTTGTGAATGGGTTTCTTGAGCAAATTATTTTCATATTGTTTTGGGCGCATGAAGTGCTCTGTTCTCTAAATTATTGTTTTTCTTTGATTTGTTAGATTCTAAAAGATCATTGTATTGAGTTGATGTCCATCGATGTTCCGGCCGATTCATCAATAATTCTTCAACCTGAAGATGAGGCTTCATTATTCATGAATAAATCATTCTGGGATATTTCGGTCCCTCGCTATTCCACACGTAGCTCATCTTCCGAAAAGGGTGGAAAAGTTGAAAAAAGAACTGTGGAAAGTAGTGCAAGAAAGGCTTTTGGATTAAATCTATTGGCTGCTATCTTCTTCCTTCTTCTATCTGTCTTTCTAGCGTTTGTGTTTGTCAGGCAATCATAGCAAGTCTCATTTGATTTTGGTGAATAGTATTACATGGGGTGGCCATTCACAAATTTATTTCGTGCAAGTCTGTGTCTAACAGTTCAGTCATAACAAATGGGTCGAAAGGGATGCAATTCTGATAGTATCAGTTTAATTTGGATGAGCTTCGTATCGTTATTAGACGCCTTTCGTGTTGAGATTGCACAAAATTTCAGTAGAGCATTTACTCAGGGCACCACCTCTATTGTTGAGAAGGTTCTTGCTATGTATATTTACATTTTTCTTCTGAATGCTTCTCAATTAACATTTGTACCAGTGTCTACGGATCACGCTATTTTCAATTTCTGATGTACTGAAGAGAAAGGGAAACGTATATGAGAAACTCTAAATCTGCCATGACTTCAATAAAAACAATAAATGAAACGGTGACTCGACGGGCTTGGCTATCATATTTGGAGCATTGAAGTTACGCGTTACCAACACATGGTAACAACCACCTTTGTCCAAGTTAACTAAGAACCATGACCAATCACTTACAATGTGCATGTTAAGAATCTGATACGGCTAATATCTTTCTCTTTCCGAAGGAAGAGGTCAAGATATGGAGTAATCGGCCAAATGCTATGGAGTAAAGTCAGACAAATTAAGAGATGGAGAAATCGGCCAAATGCTACTTAATGAAATGCATGTCTATACCCCATCAAAGAGACTAATCATCAAAAATTGTTCTAAGGAGTAACTTGTATAACCTTGGCAACAAAAGCTTCCAATAAAGGAAAACATTTCACATCCAGAAGAAAGAGCATCATGTCAGAATGTTAAAAACAACTAAACACCATGTATTTTCGTTTCACTCAACTCCATCAGAAAGAGCATGATGTTAGAATGTTAAAAACAGCTAAACACCATCTCTTTTCGTTTTAATCTAACTCCATTTGTTCATACTAAACTCAAACTCAATCAATCATCTCCTTCCAGTCGAGAGGTGTGAGATGTGCGTCAAAGAATCCCTCGGATAAATATGCACTAAAGTCCTTTTCTCCTTCCAAGTTGTGAACCCCTTCTGCAGGCCTCACCTGCCAATATTAGCATTAGTTGCCTTTTGTTTTCTGCTTTAAACACACGATAGACGTACTAATTACTTTAAACGAAACAATGGAAATGACACTAACCAAGTGAAGGGTCTTGATACGATGCAATGGGTGCAGCGTTGGACCAGCAGAGGCGTCCATTTTGTACACACCAAAATAAAGGTGGGCTAACAACAGACAAAAAAAGAAAAAAAAAACACTACCGGCGTCAGATTTTGTAGCATTTAGGAAAATAGTGCCTCAGAGAAAAAAAGAAGAAGAAGAGCAATGTACGACAAAAGGTGCGCTTAAGAGGACGTTGTTGTATTATTCTTGATGACGTTGTAAGACTTGCCATTATAAGGAAATATTACATTAATTGAAGAATCTTTGAATGTATAATTCTTACGTTAATACATATTACAAATCTGTTTATGAACAAATTAATTCTTTTCTCCAACCACTTTATTTACAAATGCTTTTAACGGATTAATTAACATTTGTTCACTCTAAATCCTAATAGATAAAGAAATAATCAATTAATATCCTTTATAATTTAATTTGATACATTTATTAGATAATTAAACGTAACTAGTTAATCCAGTGTGTTATATTCTAACATTCTCTGATTTGACTTAATCACAAGATAATTATAAAATTAAATAAAATAACTTTAATTGAATGAAAAATAAATATTAAAAGTTCAACATAAGTAATTTGATATGATAAAATACTAAATAAAATTTAAGGTGATTCTGCATTATTTGTATATATTAGGTCCAAAATAATAATATAAACAAATTCTATCATGGTCTACGATTATATCTCATAGACTTTTATGGTAAAATTGTAGAAAAATTAGGGTAGGTTTGTTCAAGTGGGCAGCAGAATAATTACAAAACTTTTTCATATTTAATTTCTCAAATTTCAAGATAACTTAAATTCTACTTAAATTCTATAATATGATTAACACATAAATCATAATAAAGTATGAATCGTAATTCATATATTTTTTCGAAGTTTGATCATTTTCGACTCATCTTAACTACTATAGCCACACAAATATTCAGCCTCTGATAGTATCTATAGAACATCTTGAGAACTCTGTAATTATTACAGAAAAGGTTAGACAAGAGATGCTAGTTCCCTTAGAACTTAAACCTATTCCTAATATGTTTTTGATATTTTAGTAATTTAATTAAAATTAACTTCTACTTTAATTAGAATTATTCATAATTCTAATTAATAGCAATTATGCTCAAATAAAATCCAATATTTCATATTGATTCTTATTTATTAAATATCTCATATTTATTCGTAAAGTTTCTTAAACTTTATAATCATGTCCAACTTTATTTAAACCCTTTTCTCTCTTTAACGCATCATTTGTGTGTGACCAATTAGCTTCTCAAATATGTTGACAATAAATATAAATTATAACCCTAAATTATATTTGGATCAGATAAATTGAACTCATTTAATTTATCTTTAATTATATAATTAAAAAATTTATATCTGTAAATCAAGATTGACGTCTTGCAACACATCATGACCATCCAAATATTTAGGAATGTTAAAGTGGTTTTGACTAACTTTTTTGTGCATTATTTTTTGTATAATTAAATACTTTCATCATAAAATGTATAGATTAGACATAAACATGAAATTAATGTCTACTCTATTTTGATTTCAATCATATTAATTCTTCACCATAAGTAATTGATTCAATTAATGACGTTTATAAACTATTGTATAAAGTATCATTCCACCTTGACCAAAGATTTCTCAAATCAATACTAATTGAGAACAATTGGACATTCTTATGATGATGAATTTTATATTAATCACCGAACTACTTTCATGTAATTCATGCTACATCCATTAACTACTAATTGAGCTATCCTTAACTAAAGCATGTTATAATTAGAATCAAAATATATCAATCTCTATACAAGATAATTTTGGAGATCTCAAGTTCAATAATCATCATAATGAAAATTTTCATAGATACACAAATAATACTCCAAATGGATATTTTTTCATATGAGGTCAATTTAGTGAATTTGTTCTTTAATAAGCACCAATATTTTTGTTTTAGTATCTCTATATTTTAGTTTATGAGATCAACTTCTTTGATAACAAAACACATAATGTGTCTTATTAGTCTTTTTACATATTAATGTCCTATTTTAATAGAATAATAACTAGGAACACTTTAGGGATAATATATATATACATTATAAATCTCAAAATTATAATCTCATCATAATTTCATTTACAATGTATAATTATCTATAGACATTATCATAAACATTTAAATATGTACAAGATAAAGAATACATTTAAATTATTTTGTCACTAATCTTCAACCAACAAATTGGTCGTAGGGTACAAACCAACAATCTCCCAGTTGCACTTAGCCAATCATTTAAGTATCTTATACCATATCACCATATGATGATCATGCTACTAGGATAGTGGTTTAGTGATAGAAATTTGCAAGATTCCCTATAGTGAGAATTTGTTTAAATCTTACATCTTACATCTTTCATCTTAATTATTATCATAATTAAGAAAAACTGCCTAAATATATGCTTGAATATTTGATGAGACCTTAGCTCCTTTTGCAAGCTTATTGACTTTAATGATCTATAGTACATTACTATATGAAAAATGTAAGGAACTATATCAAGTTCGTTAAAGAACTTTTTAATATAATTAATCATTTCCATTAAGTGAAATATGTACTATGACTTAATTAGCAACCATTACTACATTGGAACCTTTCCAATCTCAAAATAATATTGTTCTAAGTAAAATATACCTTAATCTGGACTTACTTCTAAAGTTAATATCCTTATAACCTTGAACTCAAATATCAACTCATACCTAGAATAATGAATGTCTTTAATAACTCACAACTAAACACCTTTAGTATACTATCTATGTATTTGGACTAGAATAGGTAAACAACTTCCATATTTGTCTTTATAAATCTAATTCTTATAGTTAAATTGTTACCTTTCCAAATCCAACATGAATTGTTCTTGAATAATTATATTTTAGAATAATTATATTTTCAACAATTGAAAATACGAATTATTGTTTTCTATGGGCAATACGTCTCTATATACTCCTGTTGAAAAGAACAATGATACTCTGACTAACCTTCTTATAGACATGATCTATTTATAGTCATTTCTAAAAACAAATTCTTTGAATTCGTCATAAAAGTGAATCATTCGTATGTCTAGTAACCTTTCAACCATACATTAAATGTATCAATAAAGGCACTAGTTCCAATTAGGTGTATTATTATGAGATTTGAAATTCTATATTTCATTTTACTCCCACTACATTTCTTGAGAACTATACCCCCATAAGTATACATTGAGACAAACAATTTATTCAATGGGTCTATAAGATTATGTCCAACCTCTGGATATCTCTTAACTTTTTATTATCCAATTTAGTTCTAAACTTAGTGGATAATAAAAATGCTTAATCTAAGTATTACATCCCAAAATCATTAACTTTGACTCTTTTAAAATCTTATCATTTCATATCTAATATGAATTCTTGTTAATTAATCTAATTAAAAATTTCAAAGTTAAAGTTGTAGTACTAGGATTAGCTATAGAAGAGATAAATATTGCACCGCACAATATCTTATATTATAGATTCCTCACACAAATTTATACTGTTATGAAATTTATTTGTCAAGGTATTTACTAGAGAATCTCATTTGTTAAAAATAACCAAAAAATTTAAAACTCACCATATTGTTCTCATCAAAGTGTTTCAGCATTTTCAATGATTAATTCTACTTAAATTTAAACAATTTTAAATTAGTTCATTTAATACATATGAATTTATCACATAAAGCCAATCTTACTTTAATATAAGAGTCATCCTTTTATGAATTAGTATTCCATCCAATACATCACACATATAAATTTAACAATTCAACACCATCATCATCCTTTCACGAAAGGTTGATTTAGGGTCTATTTGAATGAATGTTAATTAATGGAATGGAACGGAACATAATGGAACGGAACAGAACGGTTTATAATGGAATGAAATGTAATATAGTGAAAAGTTGTTTGGGAGAGATGGAAGGGTTCATAATGTAATGTAGTGAAACATTGTTTGGAAGATGGATGGAATGAAATGGAATGTATAATAAATGACTATCATACTCCTGATATTCAAAATGACTGTTGTAAAAAGTTTAACGCTATGATTTTAAAACAAAAATTATGTTCAATTAAAAAGTCACACAAAACTATGACAAATAATTTTTTTATATATTTTCTATTTTAAAATAGTAAACATTTTAATAAAAGTTTTATTATTTTATTATTAATTATATACAAGTTATTATTAATTATATAAAAATATTATTCTATTACATGTGATTTATATTTAAAAATTATATATATAACTGCATAATAATTTTTATATATTTTCTATTTTATTAATATTTATATAATTAATAAAAAATAAAAAAATTTATTAATGAAAATAGAAAAAATATATAAAATTATTCTTTAATTGTATTTATATATTTCGATATAAATAAAAATATAAATAAATAATTTTAAATATAAATCACATATAATAGAATAAAATTTATTAAATAATTAATAATAATTAAAAATTTATCTTATTATTAATTATATATAATTTATTATTAATTATATAAAAATATTACTATTAATTATTTAATAAATTTTATTCTATTTTATGTGATTTATATTTAAAAATTATTTATTTCTATTTTTATTCTATAGAAATATATAAATACAATTAAAGGAGAATTTGTATATATTTTCTATTTTCATTAATAAAATTTTATTTCTTTATTTTATTATTAATTATATAAAATTTATTTTTAATTATATAAAAATATTATTATTAATTATTTAATAAATTTTATTCTATTTTATGTGATTTATATTTAAAAATTATTTATTTATACATAAATATATATAAACAATTAAAAAATAAATTTTTATATATTTTCATTAATAAAAATTTAATTAAAAATTTTTATTTTATTATTAATTATATACATTTTTATTAATAATATAAAAAAATTATTATTAGAGTAAGGAGAAATATTATTAATTATATAGAAGGGGGATAGGGTTAGAAGAAATAATTAGTATTAAGAAAAATTATTGAGGGTATATTAGGTAGTATTCATTTATTAGTTTACGTTTCATCCTAAACCCCCCAAATTGGAGGTTTCTTATTTTCACTATTTAGGATGGATTGGAATATAACATAAAACCCTCAACTTCCATCTCATTCCATTCCATTCCATTATGAAACCCTCAATCAAATGATGGAAGTGTGTTACGTTCCATTACTAACCCTCCATCCAAACAGATCCTTAGTTATTTTTCAACCCAATAGGTTTCACAACTTGCATATGATTCATAATAAAAAAGATATATGTACCCTAATATGTTGCTTTGTGATTCTCATTATATTGATTTAACCATATGCCATAAAAGGATATTTTAGGTTATCTAATATTGTATTCTTACTATTTATGTTAAGCGTAAGTTTCTTTTGATCCAACACATACAATCTATTTTTATAAACTTAGATCAACTACCTTTATTTAACAATCTATTTCTTATCATGTTTTGAACATTGTAGTAATGTTAAATATGAATTTAGTATCAAATACTAAATATTTATGTATCTGAGTATCTAATACTATGCCAACATATATGTTGATCATGTCTCTTCTAAGACAGTAGCTTAGTGAGAGGATTTGCAAGATTCTTCTCAATGAGAACTTGCTCCAATGTTATGACATTTCACTCCATTATCTACCTGATAAAGTGAAACTTCTTAAGTATATGTTTGGATCGTTAATGAGATCTTGATTCTTACCTACACAATAGCATTGTTGTTGTCACAGTACAATAATATAGGCTTAACAATGTTAGGAACCACTCTAAGTTAAGTGATAAACTTTTTGATCCAAACCATTTCCTTTGTTGCCTTTGAAACTATAGTGTACTCTACCTCGATCGTTGGATTCGCAATGGTTGGTTATTTGGAACTCTTCTAACTTACCCCACCACCATTTATACTAAAGATGTACCCTGACTGTGACCTATTATCATTAGCATTTGACTAGAAACTAGCATCTGAATATCCTTGAACCCTCAGTTTAACTCCTTCATAGACCAAGAAAGCATCTTTAGTTCTTTTCAAGTACTTTAAGATGTTTTTTATAGCTATCGAGTTACACTCACCTGGATTGGCTTGAAACTTGCTCGTTATGCTCAAAACATAAGAGACATCTAGTCTAGTACATAACATCGCATACATAATTGATCCAATTGTCGAATCATATCGAATATAATCCATTTTATCTCTCTCCCCTTGTGTCTTTAGGCACATACTCTGTGAGAGAGAAATCCCATGAGACATAGGTAAAAATCTCCTCTTGGAGTTGTCCATGCTAAACTTCTTTAGCACTTTGTCTACGTACGTTGATTGGGACAACCCAAGCAACCACTTTGACCTATTTCTATAAATTTTTATTCCCAGAATATAGGCTACTTCTCCCATATCCTTCGTGCCGAAATTTTTGGGTAACCAAATCTTTACATACTGAAGCATAGGTATGTCATTTCCAAATGACAATATGTCATCTACATATAGCAATAATAAAATGACTCCATGCCCACTAATCTTGTTATAGACACTTGGTTCATCTATATTTTTGACAAAATTAAACTCTTTCATTGTCTCATTAAAATGGATGTTCCAACTCCCTGACAGTTGGTTAAGTCTATAAATGGACTTTTGTAACTTGCATAATTGATTGGGAAATCTATTGGATTCAAAACTTTCAGGTTGTGCCATATACACATCCTCCCACAAATTCCCATTAAGAAATGCTATTTTGACATCCATATACCAAATTTTATAATCATGATATGCTACTATAACCAATAAGATCTTTATGGATTTAACATAGCTACTAGAGAAAACGTTTCATCAAAATCAACTCCTTGTTTTTGTTTATATCCTTTAGTTGCTAACCTCGCTTTTTACTTATGTAAATTAGCATCCATATCATCTTTTCTCTTAAAAACCTGTTTGTATCCAATAGGTACAATACCATCAGGCGCATCCACCAAATTCCATAATTGGTTAGTGTATATGGATTCCATTTCAGATCTCATGGCTTCTAGCCATTTTAAAGAATCAACGTCAGACATTGATTCTTTAAAAGTAGTTGGCTCATCATGTATGAGTGATTCATTATCCTTTCCCTTTTCTATATGGAGATCTAATCTAATGGTGGGACAACGTATGCTAATAGTGCGTTGTGGATTATGTGCTTCTTTAACTCTCCGTTGTACATCTTACATATCAATTTAAGGTTCTTGTTTGATCTCGATGTGAATTTGTGACTCTTGAACTTCTCTAAGTTTTACATCACTCCCACTACTTTTTTTGAGAATAAATTCACTACAAGAAATTGTATTTTTATTGAAAGCAAAAGTTGTCACTAAAAGTAGAGATATTAGTCACTACTATTAATAGTGTCCAAATTTCGAAGTCGTCACCTTCTGTCACAAATACCTCCTTCACTATTAAAATAGTAACTAATTTAAGAAAATGGTACAATTATGAACCACTTTTGTGATAAAAGTATTGACACTAAAAACTATGGAATGTGTGACAATAATTTATGATCACAGTAACTTTACATATTTAAAACAAGTTTATCGATACAAATAACATAAAGTAGTGACGAGTAAAGTCATAACAGTACTTAATTTTGTTGTGACAAAGGTAATGACACTAAAAATTATGGAATATGTGACAAAACTATATGGTTACAGTAACTTTACATATTTATGACAAGTTTGTCGATACAAATGATATAAATTAGTGAAGAATAAAGTTGTAATAGTATTTTATTTTATTGTGGCAACAACATCGCCACTAAAATAATTGAAAATAGTGACAAAACATTTATCAATCATGTTGTTTTATCAGTGTTCATTATTTCTTGATTACTAATATTTTAAGAAAAAAGTGTCAACATCATTTTATCAAAAAATGAAATTTGTTCTTACAAAAAATATTGTAACTAATCTATTTATTATTGTCACAATAAAACTATTAATTCAACAATAGAATTGCATTAGTGGTAAAAGAAATTTGCATCAGTGACCATATTGCCTAACCAATTTCCTTATAAGTATGGAAGTTATATGTTACAATAATATTGTCACTAAACAAAGATTATATCTTACAATAAATTTATCACTAACGTATTTGTGTTTGTCACAAATAATATTATTAAATTTAACAATTTAATTGCTTAATTGATAAAATTTTTTGCATTGGTGGCCATAAAATAGAAGTTGTCATAAATGATATAGATTTTTAGTACCAAGATATGTCACACAAGCAAATAAAAATTATTAATATATATAAATCACCTAAGTGTACAAAATTCTAATCTCCAATACATGAAATTGGAAAATTTAATATCCAAGATAATTATATTTATTACAGTAAATCTTACAACTCCATCGTCTAAATCACTCAATCGTTTCTTTGCAGCCTTAACTTCAATTAGAATTTTCCTACATCACTTCAATGAGGTTCATTTTCTTGGGAACCCTGTTGATGTCAATCTTCATATCAGTAAGTGAAAGCCTCTTCAAATTCATCTTACTTCTCACCATAGCAGGGGTATCAATCAAAGCCCATTACATCAAGAGAGGGAAACTTACAGAGTTTAACGGACTTCAGACTACAAGTATATAATGCAAAAATCATCATCAGTAGTTTATAGAAGCCCATAAATGTTATGCTTGAAGAAATGTAGACACAGAAGAACATTAAGAACATTGATTCGTTGTAACCTGAAAGAATAGAAAAAATAACTGCTCAAGCCTGTCATGATTTTAATAGAAAATATAATCATCATAAAGAAATACTCTCTCTCTCTCTCTATCTCTGAACTGAAAAAAAATTCTTACCTATACATTTTAGCATAAAAATAGGTAAATAAATTACATAATTGAAGTAAGAGAGGATAAAGAATAGTACTCTGTTCTGGTTGAGCACATCAATGATGACAATGATTTACCATACTCCTTGCCATAGTTGATGAGTGCTACCCTTCCAATCTCCAGGTATCCCTTGAAAGATCTTGAAATGATTGTTAACAATCTCACAGGTCTCCTTATTGACCTTAATTTGCAACTTCATAACATCGTCATAGGAAGGTGCTCTGATGAGTCCCGTGCCGACATCAGGGTCATTCTTGTTGAAGGAGTCGATGTTGTGGGGGTTATTGAAATGGTCTAAAACCTTCTCATGTGCAAACTTGAGTGGAAAGGGAGGAGCGTCAATGGTGTCAACTCTCTTGCTGCTAGCACCTGTCTTAAGATTCTTTTTAAAGCAAAGTGTAGCATTGAATCGACTGTAGGGATTTTCTAGGAGATCAATTAAGTGGACTTAAGCAACTCCAATATTTTAGGTTTGTAGCTTACATAGTGACTAAATGGTGATTCAAAAGGGACACATGGATGGTCTAGATGATTTAGATTCAAATCTCACAACTATTGAATGTTATTTTTGGTTGGGTATGCATAACACTTCGTTAGATAGGGATTGAAGATTGAAGATTAACCGACTTAACATTATAGTTTAATTCTCCAATGTCACACCGTTTTGACTTTATATAAAGGCCTAACATACAAGAAAAGATATCATAAAATTAATCATGATATATTGTCTTTATGATTTAACTTTTGTGATATTACTTAAAGCAATCTTTTACGTTTTATTTTTAAATGACATCGTACTGTAATTTTAACATTACAAAATAAAAATAATTTTATAATTAAATATCTTAATATATCCGCATTGGCCCACCATCTTCACCTCGAGGCAGACTGGCTTAAAGAAAAATGAATATGTCATTTATAGGACTAGATTTGTTTTGTTTTTTTATTTAGGCCTAGTTATCGATTGCTTAGTAGCCCTAGTTGACTCTTCTTCTGATTGATCTTATGTTAGTTATTTACATACATTGAATTTATTACATATTTAAAATAAATAACTTACAAATAAATTCAACATATAAATTCTTTAAATTCTAATGTATTTTTACCCTTTTAAAAGGATAGCATCTCCGAAGCTTACAATTTTACTTCTTATAAAAATTATTCTTGTTTTAAAAGAAAATTAATTTAGTCCACTATCATACGGAAGACTTTTAAATTATGAAATGTGAATTATACTCCAATTGCAAATAATAGTAATTATTATCATGAACAATACAATTATAATTATGATTGTATTTACAATAAAGAAACTACATTAACAATATAATGTAACTTAAACTCAAACATGATGTGATGAATTTAAAACCATGGCTAACTAAAAGATGATCGGGACTTGACTTGATAGCCCAATTTTGATATAATAAAAAATTGAATTAAATTAATATTATTTTAATTATTTATTTTTATGAGTGATGATGGGACAAATTCAATAAGTGAAGGTGAGGAAGGAGACGATGACAATGATTGAGCATTGGCAAAAACTTTGTTTTAAATTTTGAATAGGTTAAGAGTTTTGCTTAATTTTTTGAAACAAGATTTTCATTAAATTTAAATATTTATTTATTTTTATTAAATTTCAAAGTTATGTTTAGCAAATATCTATTGATATGTAAAATATTACTTTTAGATTATCAATATACATAGTTTGAATATTTTATAAGAAAATATTTATTTTTTGCAAATAATAATATTAAAGGAAAAATGTGATAAGTAGTTTCTAGTCCTTAAAATTCATACAATAATAACAAATTAGTCATTAGAGTGGTTAATCTTAATATGTTATGACAAGAAATATTTATTATTAATTTGTTAAGTCTATATTGATAATAACCTTTGTAACAAAAACTTGATGATCAAGTAATAACAAAATTTATTGTCACAAAAATTATGAATAATAGTGATCATAGTGATATTTCCTTTTTTTGTTGACAATATTAAGAAAACACTAACCTATTGAATCTTTATTGAAAAAAGTTTTTTCACAGAAAATAAAATATCGTGTAACGGTAAATTATTTCGTCACGACAAGGAAAAATATTAATTACCAAACTATGTTTTGTCACAATTACAATTCATTCCTATCAAAATTACTTTGGCGCCAAAGTGTAGATGTTTTTAGTGATAGAAATTAGTAATAAAAGAAATTTTGACACTATTAATATATTGATAGTGACAATTTAATTGTAAAAGATACTAAATTGTCACAATTACCATTGTATTAGTGACATCCAAACAATAGTACTAATCAATTATTTTATCACAAAACCGCATATCTATGATGAAATGATAGTTAGTCACTAAATGTCTTAGCTTTTAACTTCCAAAAAAAAAAAGTCTTAGCTCTTGTAGTGGCAATAACCTTTGTAATAAAAAGTTGAAAATGAAGTGACAACAAAATTTCTTGTCACAAAAATTACGAATAGTAGTGATCATAATGATAGTTCTGTTTTTTTAACAATATTAAGCAAACACTAACTAATTAAATTGTCATTAAACAAAGTTTAAAATATTGTGTGATGGTAAACTGTTTTGTCACAGCTAGAGAAAAATAAAATTGATCAAATTATATTTTGTCACAAGAAATTGAAAATATTAGTGACCAACATATGTTTTATCACAATTACAATTCATTCCCATAAAAATTATTTTGACGTCAAATTGCATATGTTTTTAGTGACAGAACTTAGTGATAAAAGAAAATTTGATACTATTAACATATTAATAGTGACCATTTAATTGTGAAAGATACTAAATTGTCACAATTATCATTGAATTAGTGACAAAAATACATATATCATCACTTTTAATCCAAACAATAGTTCCAATCAATTGTTTTGTCACAAAAGACCTCATATCTGTGACAAAATGATAGTTAATCACAAAAAAGTTATCACTAGATTACGAATAACAGTGACCAAGTGATAATTCCGTTTTTGCGACAATATTAAATAGGCACTAACTAATTGAATTCTTAATGACAAAAGTTTTTGTAACAAAAAGTACAATATCGTGTGATGGTAAACTATTTTTTCACAGTAAGAGAAAAATATTAGTGACCAAATTATATTCTTTCACAATAAATAGAAAAAAAATAGTAACTAACATATGTTTTGTCACAACTATAATTCATTCCCTTCATAATTATTGTGGCGCCAAAAACATATGTTTTGTCACAACTACAATTCATTCCCTCCATAATTATTGTGGCACTAAATTGCATATGCTTTTAGTGACAAAACTTAGGGATAAGAAAATTTGATACTATTGATATAATAATAGTGACAATTTAATTGTGAAAGATACAAAATTGTCACAATTACCTATGTATTAGTGATAAAAAATAGATTATCATAGTTAATCCAAATAATAGTGTCAGTATTTTTTGTCACAAAAAACATCATATATGTGACGAAATGATAGTCACAAAAATGATGGTGCTAAATGTCTTAATTCTTATAGTGATTCTCTTTTTAAGAATGTAGAATGTCTTGAGACAAACAACTTTTTCTCAACAGAAAGGTAAAGTTGATATTCAAAACTTTCTTTCAAATACCATACAAATTTGCATTTATCTGATTTACCTTGAAATTATCAAATATGGCATGTCTCACATAAGTATCATATCCTTAAATCTTTAAGTGTGACAATCTTGTTCTTTTACCAATCCATATCTCATATGGCATTTTGTCAACTGACTTAGATGAAACTTTATTTAGAAGGTAAATAACCGTTTCAATAGCATATCCCCAAAAGAAGATAGGAAGGACTGCATGACTCATCATGGAACTTACCATATCTAATAGAGTTCGATTTTTCCTCTAAGATACTCCATTATGTTGTGAAGTTGTAAGAAGAGTCCATTGTGAGAGAATCTCATTCTCTTTTAAGTAACTAAGAAACTCATGGTTTAAGTATTCACCACCTCGATATGACCTAAGTATCTTAATACTTTTACCGGTTTATTTCTCAACCTCAATTATAAATTCCTTGACCTTTTCAAATGATTCAAACTTTTGTTTCATCAACTACACATGACCACATCTTGAATGATCATTTATGAATGTTATGCAATATAAAAATCCACCTCGAGCAGTAGTGAACATAGGCTCACATACATCTTAATGTATTAGCTCTAGTAAGTCAAACTTACTAGCATGTTCTCCCTTTCCACTAAAACGTAGTTTGGACATTTTTCCCAGTAAACATGATTCACAAGTTTCATATGATTTATAATAAAAAAGATCCAAATATCCTTTTTTTAATATAATTTTGTGATTCTAGTTTTATTTATATGACCTAACCTACAATGTCATAAATAAGATAGATTTTGGTTACTTAATTTTCTTTTCTTCCTATTTATGTTCATAAATTAATATTAAAAACTGTCAAGTCATCGCTCACCTAACGAAAAACTAACGACCTTCAGTTTTTCCATTATTGTGAGGTTTTATTTAAATGTTAGTGTCTTATTTCTACTTTGTAAAACCTTAGGGTAAATTTGTTGATTAGAATAAAACTTAGGTTCAAAATTGACCCTTTTGCCACAAAATAAATATATAACTTTTAATTGTAAATATTTTTGTTTCAGATCTGACTTTTACTTTATTGTGTTTCTCATCCTAAACTCTTATTATTATGTTTATAAACCTATATTATTCTTACTATATGATATTTTTATGTAATTATTCTTTACTATATGATGTAAATTATAAAATTTTAATTACTTCGTATTATTTTTATTTTTATATTTGTATAATATTAAACAAAAATATTAATTGTAGTTATTGTTCATATGAGAAATATGTGAAAATTAACATTAATCGAAATAAAGATATAGCTATATCAAATTTATATTATTATAATTTTTTGAGACAAGATTGAAGTAAAATTAAAAATTATAAAATACAATATATTAAAGGGCTATTTTGTAATTTTAAAAATTACTCAAAATAGTACCTAGTGTTGACTAGTATCCGGACTATATGTCCTAGAATCAAAATTGATGTGAGCTTCAATATGGTATTCATAACATTGGTAAAATGCTTTAAATCGTTGTAAATAAATCCAAGGTTCAATACCATGTTATTTCTATGTTTTGCTTTATCTATCATTCAACAAAAGACTGTCACAATATCATCTTACATTAATAATTTTTATTACATTGTATCACGTTAATCTACCATAAACCATCTGCTTGATTGGATCTTAAATAATTCATAGCATATTAATTAAACTTGTACATAATGACAACCTTCTCTCTAGTATTTAATTTTAGGGTAGGATTTCTGTGATACAGCTATACCGGTAGAATGAGAGTACATAATGGTTGGACATTTAAAAGTTGCACTTTGGTGTAAGAGGACAAGAAGGAAAGAAAGAAAGAAAGAAACAAGGAAATTAGGGGGTGTGGGGGAGGTGTGCGTCTCAGTCTCAGACGGCACATGGTTCGTTAGGTAATATGTCTCGACTTACTTGCTAACAAGGGAAGTGAGCAGTGATGTACATAAGAAAATGTGTAGTCCAATCACCAAAAATGACTCTAGAAACTATCTTCTCTTATGATCACGGAATATGTAAAACAAAGGACAACAACCAACTCAAGGACACCATTGTTCACAAAAGCCCCAGACCAAACCTGGTCAGTAAGCCAACGGAAGTGAGCTTTTCTTTGAATTGGTCAAGGGTAAAGTGAGAGAAGATCTCCAACGTAACAAATTAACCCATCAGTCAACACAAAAGTTACGTTAATCATGGTAGTTCATGATTGGAGGGTCAGAGGTCGTGCAAGCCCACATGCATATTCGAAAACGCTATAAACGTCTCACTAGCGCGAGTAACTCACAACTCAAGTACTCGCATACAGCTAAATTTCTCGACTTGTCAAGATTCTAATAGGTCTGACTCGAATTTGTATAGTCCAGTCAAATCTCGATGCTCTACTCCGCAGGTCTACAATTGCATCAAATAAATATTAAAATGTTTGACAAAAAACGGATAGAACTGAGACTTATCATGAATTCCAACGGGGACTTCGGATGCCCAAACCTATCAGTAGTGATGCATCGACACAAAATCTGATCTAGGATCCACACAACCTTGATCTAAATGACTATTCCCCGCTTTATTGGATAGTTTGGAGCAAGAAATTCGACTGTTACCACTAGTTATCTTACAAAAACTTAATCAGGTTGTCCACAAATAGATCCAACCAACGCACAGGCTCGAAACTCTTCAAAACAGGTTCATTCGAAGACGCCACGATCATAAAGTGAGGACGTGGTTAATGTAGATTTGGACAACCCATTTGCTTGTGAATTTCTAAAAGAATTGTCATATCTAAAATTCAAGTTATCAGCACTGAAAATTTACAATGAAATTATAAATCCAACAAACCATATAATGAGATTTGAATAAATTATAGATTTATATGGAGTTACTGACTAAACACACGTTAATTGTAAGAGATTGGTATTAAACACTCTCCATATTAGCGAATATATAAAACTAATTAAGTTAGTCTCACACAAAAGCTTAAGTTATTGTTGTTAATTGGTCATTTAACACTCCATAATATTAATATTCAATTTTAGACAATTAAAAATGCATTTGAAATGAAAGAGCAATGCATAAGCTATGACCAATATATGTAGTCTATTGATACCGTTTATTTAAATATAACAATAGAAAGAAAAATATCTTATCATAATTGCATGATCACAATTTCATGATTGTGGTTGTAGAAAATACGCAGGAGAATAATATGAAATCACTACAATTATGGGAAAGATACTTTAAAATCTTCGAGTCTTATGTTCCCTTCTAAGCTTAACTGCAAAAGCAATAGTGAACTTATCTCAAAATTTGCAAACAATAGTAGATGCAAGAGTCTTAGTCATGACATCAGTGATTTATGCTTTAGCTAGAATATGATGGATGAAGAGAACTTTAGTATGCTTGGTACAAGCATATGAAACTATATCTATGATAAGGAACATCAATAAGATTATCAGACAACAAGGTGGGGTTTAGATTAAATAAGCCAATTTCACTAGGAAGAGATGTGATCCAATATAATTTAAGATGCAAATGCAATACTGCATGTATTCAACTACTATAATGAGTACCATCGGGTTGTTTATTTACACTTTAAGAAATAAGGTTAGATTCAAAGAAAATGCACTAGCTAGAGGTAAATGATGATTTCTAGGACAACCAACCAATCAACATCAAAGTAGGCGCTGAGATGAGGGTTAAGGTTTTAGCTAAATGTCGGCCATGAGAGGTTATTGATTGTAAATATCAAAGAATTCGTTTAAGTATAATGCAGTGAATGTTGATAGCATAATGAAGAAACTATGAGACTTTGTTAACAACAAATTAAATTCAATAAGGGAGAGACAAGGTACTAATGAGTACTATGGTTCTATGATATTCAATAGGATTAGAGAGGGGAGTGTCATGATTTTTAGAGAGAGGTAGGATGGAAGTTATAGATGTTGGTAAAGGTTTGGAATTTGAAAGATACGTATGAGTGAGAAGATCTTAAGTGAATTTTGTTTGTGTAAAGAGAAGGCCATTTGGTATGAATTTAGCTTCAATTCTAAGGAAGTAGTGAAGGGATCCGAGGTATTTATTATAAAAGGTATTATTAATGTTATGGATGAGAGAGAAGATGAAGGATTATGAAGAACTTGTAACCAAAATATCATCCATGAAAATGAAGAGGAATGTGGTGTCAATGAGGATGGAATGAATAAAGAGAAAGGTGATGGATTCTGAGGGAGTAAAGTTGAGGTCAAGAAGTTTTTAACTCCATTAATAAAAATAAGTATATAGAGCTTGTTTGAGACCATAAAAGACAATATATAGATGATAGACGTAACGGGGATTATTGGGATTAACAAACTTGGTGGTTGAATCATGTAGACAAGTTCTTGAACATTAACATAGGAAAAAGTATTATTTACATCAAGTTGACAAATTGGCCGATTTTAGTGACAGATATTGTGACAATGATCCAAATAATAGTTGGTTTGATAACAAGGCTAAACATGTTAATGTACTCAATGCTGAGAGATTGGTGATATCCTTCAATAACTAGACAAGGTTTATAGCACTTTATAGAGCCATTTGGTTTATTTTTATTATAAATGACCAATTTACAACCAATAATGTTGATATTAGGTGGAGGAGGGACAAGGTCCAAGTTTGGCTACAATATAGGGTTTTAAACTCATCTTATGCAACTTGACACCAATGGAAGAGTTTTTTAGGTTGTGTGAAAGAATTAGGATCAAATTCTTAAGTGGGGGTATGATAGGTAACATAGTAAGGGAAGTTACAAGGCATAAAAGTTTCATCTCGAGTTTGAGTGAACATTGGATGCTGATGTATTGGGGGTGGTAGAGGTGATAATGGTTCAAGATAGAGGTAGTCTATAGATATAGATTGTGTACGTGAAAGTAAAGATGGTGGAAGTAAAGGTAAGGATACTTGAATGATGGAGGATGAAGGATTAGTAGTAGAAATAGTGGGTGTTTAAACTTATAGAAACTATACTTTAATGAAGCAAAAATGTCGAGAAATATACATTTTATTGGTTTAGGGCTTAAAGTATTGTTAAAGTATTGTTAACATCTTTATTTTAATAGATATTTAAGAACAAACATATGATGTGAACTTGGGTTTAAGTTTGTCAGATTGTTTGGGTCCAAAAATAATCACATCTAAAGACACAAAGATGGGACATGTTAGGTTTGGCTAAAAAGGGTGCCATAATGTGAGTTATAATTGATAATAGGTATAGGAAAAAGGTTTACAAGATATATGATAGTAGAAGAGGCTTCATACAAAAAAAAAGAAAGAGAGGCATAAATAAGAAGAGTGAGGCAAGTTTCTAATTTGTCGAATTTCATAGTCTTCAAGTCTATTTTGTTAGAGAGTGTGAGGACAAGAGAGACAATATGAAATTTTATGAGTTTTAAGGTTGAAAAAAGGCTTTTGATGAGTTCATTAGATCCATCACATTAAAAAATGTTTATGGTGGTGGGAACACTGCTTTCAATGTGAATTTTAGAGTGTTAAAATTTGTGAATGGCTTATGATCTATAAATTAAAAGATAGATCCATGTGAAATGAATAAAAAAATTTTTATAAAGATAATGGAACAATAGTGCCCAAAGACAAATCAAATATTTTTACATTGGAAGCATGAAATGCATAAGTTTATTATATGCACTTGACAATTGAGAAAGAGTTTTATTTCAAAGATGTCTAAGATAATGATGTAAAATGTCAGAGAAAACATGACAGGTTGTGAGAGCAACAAAATTATTGAAAGCTTAAGGGATTTATATGGGGTAGAGATTACTATAGATATTACTTCAAGAAGTGATATCTTAGTTTATAAATCCTTTATAATATAACAACAAGGGTCATACTCAATAGAAGAAGAATTGTCTTTAACAAATTTTGAAACAAGTAAAAGAATATAGGTGAGTTGGGGATAATTAAAAAATCACAAAAAAGAGGTTCAGGGTGCATGTGGGGAGTTAGTGTGACATTAGATGTAATCGAAAAATTGTTATTATTACTGATGAGCACTTAGTTGGGTCCTTCATATGGTCTCACAGATTCAATAAGTTATAAATTAAAAGCCATATAACAAGTCACAACTATGCTTGGTAACCATTCAACCATGTCAATTGAGGTAAGATGGGTGCTAGTGGGTTCATTTTGAAGATTCGTGGAGGTAAAAGCAATTTGAAGGTGATTTGAAGAGGTAGGTTGAGCATTATGGGATTCACAATACCTAAATTGACATCTTCCAATAATATGACCCTATTAGTATTTATGAGTGTTGTTTGTGTAATCAGGCCTAATGGGTTATTAGACTAGACTAAATAATGTTGGTTAAAATAAAGGTAGGTTATGTGTTTGTCATATTTGGCATGATGAAATAGAATTGATGACCCTACCCAATAGATGAGGTAGTGGGATAATTGAAATATGGAGTTTAGTATTTGATGAATTTAGATAATAGTAACTTTTTCCTTTGTTTTTGCGATAGTGGTTGCCTCATTGGTCATTATTTTCATAAGTTCTATTGCTAAGATTTATAACCACCATAAATACAGTTTAAGGTAAGTTGGCATTAAGGGAATGGTAGTTAGTAAGATGTTGTTCATTAAGAAGGATTTTGGAATAGAGGTTTAAGAACAAAGGTAGAGTGTCATGGTTATCCACAATGGTGACAAAGGATTTGTAGTTTGATGTCGGTTTATTGAAAGCAAATAAAACAAGATCTTCATCTAAAAGTAAATCTTCAATAATGGTGAGGTCTTTGATGGTAGAGGAGAGAATTGATAAGTATTATATGATAGAGGAGTCACTTTGCTTAATAGTGTGGAGATGACATCATAAAAGTGACGTTGGGTGGTACAAGATGTGGTGAATCTTAGAGTTAGTGATGTAATGGCAAGAGAGAGAGTTGTCGTCAAATAATAATAGATAAGTCACTCCATCTTTAACCACTAAAGGAATTTGAGAGATTTGTAGTCAGGGGTGGATATGATAAGCTTTAGAGATTGTGGATGCTACCCCCTAACATAACCGTTTAGGTCATAGGTAAGAGTATTGATTGTACTTAGTTTCTCCAAATCAAAGATTTACTTACACCAAAGGTGATAGTGATGAAACTTATTATAATGGTAATTAAAGGTGTTGTGATTGTCATCGTTTGAGTTATGGTGTTTAGTATTAGATTTAGAGTTAATGGAAAATAATATCTTACAAATGATGAGTGGAATGGGTGATTAAACTTGTTAATAGGCAAGGAAAAAAAATTGTTATGGGCTCTTAATACCATGAATTGGTAATGTATAAGCTACATTTTCATTAATGAAAAAGAAAAATATACATATCCAATTTATACTTTTCTTTAGGTGTAAAAATAGAAAGAAAAACATCCTATCATAATTAAATAATCATAATTACATGATTGTAGTAAGTGAAGAGATTTAATTTAAAGACAACTCAAATTTTAAACCTAAATTCAAGCTATTATTACTCTTAAAAAAGGGTTGAAAAAATGTTAGCCTTCGTGAAGACAAAGATATAGAAGAAGAAGAATATTTACAAAAAAAAAACTACTCACTAAAATAAAAAGTAGATATAAATTTGAGTTTTACAAATACATATAAGAAGTTAACAAAAGGAGGTAAAAGCTTGAATTTATACAAAGTAGTTGAGGCACAATGGTAACCCTTGAATGCTAGTTTTAATTAAATCTTAAACTATATATGAAAAAAAGACCTGATCAAACTAACAAAAGCAATACCATTAATGAACTGATAAATATTACATACTTGTTTATTATAAAAGACATGACATAAAGCAATGCATAAACATAAAGAGGAGAATGAAGAGTTACTATGAAAGGGAAACTTAAAGCAATTTCTACAAAACCACTAAAGAAATAAATCCCAAGAATGTGAACCTATCCAAAAATAAAATTATGAGCCTAGGTACAAGAGCACAATATAATGCTTATGAAGCTATAAAATAAAAGGATGTGATACCATAATAGAGAACATTATAAATGAAATAAATAGATGATATCTAAGAATAGTATAACTTGCCTTAAAATTTTGACTTGGACGAGTCATAAGAAGACATATATTAATGTAAGATCAACTGTAAAGAGGAAAAAAGCAAGCCAAATAGGATTTAAAGATGAAGAAAGAGTATAGTTTCTTAATTAAAATAAAGATGTTATTTTCATTAAGTAATGATATCTAACTATAAGGTGAAGAGAATACCGATAGATAATGGGAGCTTGGTAGATATCTTATTTCATAGCCTCTTCTAAGAAATAAGACTACAAAATATTTAAGTAAATCTAACATATTCACCATTAATTAGTTTAAGTAAAGACTTGATTAAGGTTAGTTTCATTAAGAAATTTTAGTACCTATAATGGTTAGAACACATTGTGATAATCATAATGGAAAATGACAAATGAAGGATGTGTATGGACTTCATACACTCGAGCAAGGTGGCTATGTTTTTATAAATGCATACTCAAGTTATAACAATATTTAAATGTATGAGCCAAATTAGCATAAGATAATATTTCATTACCCACAATAAGATCTATGACTATTGAATGATGCCTTTCAAACTAAAAAATGTTGGTTTTATGTACTAGATATTAATAAATATCAATGGTAAGATAGTAAAGAACTATAAATAAATAAAGCCATACCATATACTTGCCTAAAGTTTTTTCCACCATATGAAGGTAAAATGAAGATCTAAAGAAATATATGTTCATTTTTTAAAAAAATTTCTTAATCTTTGTGGTATTCCAAAGAGAAATAGAGGAAAATCCTTAAAAGATTATAATCATTATCAACATTGCAACTATTAATATCAACAAAAACATTCAAAACTTATAATCTTAGCACGACTCTCATTCAATTATATGGATAAGTATTTGCCCTTTTCTTTAAATTTTGAGACAACTAAAAAAAT
>JAOSBN010000006.1:6862110-6873018 GCA_027563595.1 Erythroxylum suave | reverse complement strand
TTATTTTATTCTATCCTATGTGATTTATATATAAAATAATTTATTTATATAGAAATATATACAAACAATTAAAGAATTATTTTTATATTTTCTATTTTTATTAATAAAATTTTATTAATTTTTATTTTATTATTAGTTATATGCAATTTATTGTTAATTATATAAAAATAGTATTATTAAGTATTTAATAAATTTTATTTTATTCTATTATACGTAATTTATATATACAAATAAATTATTTATTTTTGATTTATATAGAAATATATACAAACAATTAAAGAATAAATTTTTAATATATATTCTATTTTCATTAATAAAAATTTTATTTATTTTATTTTATTATTAATTATATACAATTTATTATTGATTATATAAAAATATTATTTTTAATTATTTAATAAATTTATTTTATTAAAATTTATTTTATTTTATTATATGTTATTTATATTTAAAAATAATTTATTTTTATTTATATAGAAATATATGCAAACAATTAAAGAATAATTTTTATATATTTTCTATTTTTGTTAATTAAAATTTTTATTTTATTATTAATTATATACAATTTATTATTAATAATATAAAATAATATTATTAATTATTTAATAAAATTTATTATGTTAAATATTATTCTATTCTATTTAATATAATATTGTGATTTGTTCATAGTTGGTATTACGAAGAAAAATTATTGAGGATATATTAGGTAATTTGTATTTATTAATTTACATTCTATCCTAAACCTCCCAAATCGGAGGTTTCTTATTTTCATTATTTAGGATGGAATAGAACGTAACATAAAACCCTCTGCTTCCATCCCATTTCATTCCATTCTATTATAAAACTTTATTCCAAACGATAGAAGTATGTTACGTTACATTTCATTCTATCTTTATGCCCTCAACCAAACATAGCCTAAAAGATGATTTCGACTGAACCGTTGGACCGTAGGCGTCAATAATATTAGATAGATCCTCGTCGGAGATGATCGATACTAGAGTATCCAAATCCTCAGTTAGCAACTGGCAATGTAGGATTACTGATGAGTGATGCCCCATACAACTCTGCCGGTTTTAAAAACAAATCTGCAAACATCAATAGACCACAAAAATCTCAAATCCAAATTAACAAAGAAGTGCTTAACAAAGAAGTGCTAATATTTATCTCAACCAACACGCCTTTTCTATTTCCAAGAAGAAAATGAATATCAGATTACCAAACTCTTTTCCCCTCATTTTCTGTTCATCTTTATTTTTACTTTAGGCTTAGGATTTCCTTAAGAAAAGATTGAAAATATCAAAAGGTCATTGGTCATCAAGGGTCTTGATCGTATGATTTAATTTAATGTTCTACTAAATATCAGCATATTTTTATTTCTTATTTTCTATTTTAAACTATTTTCAATTCATTTTTGAATTTAAAATTTTTCTTCCAGAAGATTTTTCAAATACCTAACTGTCCTTAAAAAATGTGCTTTTTTAAAAAGAAGTTATAATAAAATTTGATTTTTATTATATAAAATTAAGATATTATTTTATAATTTTAAATTTTTTATTTAAAATAAAATCTGATATCAATTGAGGTATAAATTCAGATACAGTATTTGCAATTTTAAGATAAACTACAACCAATGAATAAAACTTAAATAATTGAAGAGTCCTCTTAGAATTCAAACTCAAAATAACACGTCATCTGAAATTTCACACGTAACATTTGAATCGCAGGTTACCTACTTTGTGTTGCCTTAATGCCTTCTCATAACAATGTTGCCCTCTCATAACAAGGGAAAAGACTCACGATGGCTAATTCACTTTATGCCACCATTTAGTTATTTTCGTGAATTTGATTTTAGTTTCTCTTCAAAACCAAAAAAAAGCCAAATACCAAATATTGCCTTTAATACAGACGAAGAGAAGGACAAAGTACTGCACAATGACTCACACTACGTTCATTAAGCACATTCAAGTCTTGCCCATGGAAGAGGAAAAAGACGATACAAGACGATACCTACTCGTCACTTCCAGAGGAAAGCTGTTTACCCTGCACGTACGTACTCCACTGTAACACGAATATACATATTATATGCATACACCCCTATACATAGGCAATGCAATGGACCCTATAGCATTGATTGTGGTAGAAAACAAAACACTACCTGACAAATACAAAGAGTGGTTTTTAGGTAGATCCTAAACCCTAATTTGATATTGTGGGCGGTAAAGTAATATTCAGGGACAGATAGAGACTGAGAGAGACTGGTAAGAAAACCACCGTTGCGAAACCGCCTAATGTCGGGTTGTTGGCGAGAATCAGCCCGTGGTTTTCTCGTACAGCCTTTTGCTCTTTCTGTGCTTGGAGTTCTCGTGGTTGCAAGTCATGTCATAAATGTTCAAGAAAAGAATCCTCTCGATTTTCCCTTATAATCTCCGATATTAGGTGTTTATGTAGACTCTCCTTGATCATATACTAAATTTCTCTATTATATATTATATACTAAATTCAAACATATTTTCTCCACTAATGACCCACAAGATTCGATACCAAATCAATAAATCCTTGAATTTTGGCATGGCCATATTCTGCTACTATCACATACCTTTTCTGGAATCTTTTTCTGTTCTTTTTTGGTCGTTATCTTGTATATAAATTCACCGAATATGTATGAAAAAGAAGTTTAAAGAGCGGCAGTATATGGAGAAAAGATTAGAACTTAAGTGAGGTATTGAATTTGATAAAAAGAAACAAAAATGGTTCGCTTCAGACCTCGCTTCTGCTGAATGGTTTAAAGCGTCCAATATTAAGCTCTATATTATGGAAAGCAACAAATACTGACGAATATAATAATCAAATTGGTACTAATGCTTTAACTGAGTAGTCATTCAATCGACTTGGTTTCAAGTGACCAAAGGAAATTAATAGGACACATACATGTTGATGAGATTGTTTATATATATATATATATATACGTACAACAACTCGTGATATAGTCGTGTACAGGCCAATTCAAAAGATAAGCTTGTGAAGGAGTCTCCAAAGACAACGTATTCAAGTAGATAAGGGTTCTTGTTTTGCAAAAATTTGAGAGCATTATGATGTACATAATATAAAAAGACTGTTTTGGTTAAACCGTTGGTTAACCCAAAAACCTGCTGGACATATAAATTAATAAAGTGAATTCCCCTTTGGTTTACATTTATCTTGGAAAATAAAGAAAATTAGGTTACTAAGTCATTAACCTGGTTTAGGACCACGAAATATCCACTTTTCTACATTAATAACCTCAACCTGTTCAATCCAAAGTTGTATATTATTGTCATTTGGAACCTATTCAAGATTTGTTACAGTTTTATTTTTTTTACAAATAACAAAAATAGGTTTCAAGTTATCCAATCTAAAACTTCCTCACTAATTTGAATTTACAAGTTCAACTCAAATCGTGCTCATTCCTAAACCCTGATAAGGTTCCTAACGTGGTATTATGGAATAATTTTGTTTTTCGACATATTCCTTGTTGCTCTGCAATGAACAAATCCATCCAATAGACTATGAGAATAAATACGCCAATTATAGGCCTATAATGGCACAGTGAACTTTTGAGAACTATGCATGTCCACTGTTAAGCCTGTAGGATAAAAAATGAATTGATACTATTATTCAGATGTTAAATGGAAGAGTATTGATGGACTTTGTGTCGTACTGTTGGATTTCGTTCCAACTAATTATAATTGATCATATTTTATCATTTAGTATTACAATTCAAAAGTTACATTAATAAGATTTTTTATTGAACAGGACTCTAATTTTATTTTAAATTTAAAATTAGTTTTTATAAAACAAACGTATTAGAAACAGTGGGTTGAAGTCCAATGTTACTGCTAAAAGTTTTGTTAAACAATGGTTGAAGTTAATCTCAATATGATTTTGCTAAATTACAATTAAGAGAGGTGCAATTTCTCTAAACGATGGTTGAAGTCAATCTCAATATGACTTTGCTAAATTACAATTAAGAGAGTGGCGTAACTTTATCTCATGCTTTGGACTTCCTTGGAACACACAAAGACCTTGATTACTGAATAATTCTTGTAGCAAAAGTTATTCCCGAAATTTTGTCGAGACGTATAGTTTTCCAGGAAATCAATAACGGGAATTACCTTTTCCATGATATGATTATATTCTCTGCTTACCTTTCTAGGTATATTAAATAAGAATATTACAAGGATGAAGGTTTTTCCATGGTCAATCATTTGATACATTGAACTTCCACTGGCTGCGATGACAAAATTTGGCTCCCCATAATTCCCGTTCAAAACTTAGTCACCAAAATGATTCCCAAACCAAATATCATTTTAATTACAAAAAATGGTTCCAAACATCTCATAAGAGGTTATTTCTATTTTCTTTCCTATTTTGTTTATGATCTTCACGATGGGCAACTGTTCTTTTTTCCGACTTTTTAATCACCTATATATATTAGATTATTGATTGTTGTTCCTTTTTATTTCTCCATAATGATAATGTAATGCAACGTAAGCACTTCCAAGCTTCCACTTACTTCTTCTTTCCCAGTTAAATTTGACCCTAGATAGCCATAGCACATGGCTCAGATTCGTCACATAGAATTGAAGGATAGAGAACTTCCATGGATTGGAAACTATTCCTTTCTTGCTTTTAAATAGCAAAGACACATATATAGCAAATCATAAACTTTACGCAACATTTAGATTGAAATCAAGTTGGCACTAGGCTTGTACAGCCTTAGACATAGACCATATTACCATGGAAATAAGGATAATGACAACCATTCAAGTCATTAGCATCACCTAAAGCTTTTGACTTGCGGTGATAAGCTCTTATTAATCTTAATTTATACAGTTCAGAAATATCATCGACAAAAATTTTAAAAGGGTATCTCAAGTTTATTTCCCTTGACAAAAATAAAGTATAAGAAGGACTGTTGGAAAATTATGTAGACTGTAAGAGACTGCTAATAAATGACGGATTATAGTGCTCTCGCTCTACAATATCAAAAACGAACCTCTCTCAGCGAGCCATCGACAATGAGAAATGACATATTTACAGAGCTTACCGATGATAAAAAGCCAAAATGAGCGTTAAAAGAGCGATTGCAGCAGCTACATACAAAAACAGACGTTAAAGAAAATTTTATTCTATTCTTCTGGTCGATAGCACCATACATATCTGCCAAAATTGTTGCTTTAAGTAATAGTAGGGATACAGACCTGAAGTACACGTTCATCTGTTGTGATTGAATAACAGGTACCTTTCCATTCCGCGTACTAATTAGACTTAACAGGATGTATTTGAAGGATTACCGGGCGAGCTCCAACTTATATACAACTAAGATGCCCCGTTTCAACTTAAAATTTTAAATAATATATAATAAATTATATTTTATTATATAATTCGTTGCTTTTTATTTATATTTTTTATATGGAATAATTTCAATTGTGAAATTATAAATTAACAGTATGAATATAGTATTGTATTAATTAGTTCAGACGAAAAATAGTATTGAAATAGATTATGTCATATGGAATTTTCGTATTAGATTATACCGTAAAATTTTGACTCGAGCTAAGCATATCAACTGGCATGGAGATGGAGGATAAAACTCTAAAAAATACTACTTCACAATTGTAAATTAAAAACTATATATAACATTTTAAAATATATGTTTTAAAATGTATATATATATATAATGAGTAATATTACTATATGGTCCAGTATAAAAATTCAAACAAAATTTGGTATATTACTAATAACTTTGTTATAAATTCACTTATAAATTTTTAACATTTTTCGGTGTACAACTAAATGCATCACATTTTAATAAAAAATTTTAAGACAGTAGATTAAGATTCTTATTTTTATATATAATTTACTTATTTATTTATGTATTTTTAACAGTATTTTAATTATTTTATAATGCTTAGACGCCAATTTAGGGCTAAGAAAAAAGCGCAGAAAGAACAAAAGAGCCCAACAAACAGATTTGAATTTGTGAGCCGAACCAAAATTATAGGGGGATGGACATGGAGCATATGGGATAATGGGTCCCAAAGTCAACAAAATTTTCAGGGGTTGAGATGGGGAGAGGAAAAGAGGGTTTGGTTACCTTCCGTTCACGGACAAATAATATAACAAAAGATCAGAACATACAAAGAACCTGTCAGGTTCTGAATGATGATAGCTCCAATCCCTTTCGTTTCAGAAAGATGTTAGGGGTCAAAGTTCCCAGGGATACAAAAAATTAATATTTGGTTTGTTTGATTACAGGTAGATTTCGGTGAAAAAGACATGAAAATCACGAAAACAGTGAAAGAGAGAGATATAAGATTTCAACCTACCTTAGGTTCTAAAGTGCCAACATGTACCAAATAATATATATAATCCATATTGTTATGATCAAGTTGTGACCTTTTGTGTGTTTGCATCCTATATATTCTCCAACTTTGTGCAGCTTCAATTACCAAGGCATTGTCGCTTCCCGAGAGAGAAACAGAGAGATGGAGCTTGATGAGCAGAGCTACTTAGATGAACTACTAGCTATAAGAAGAGAAAATTGGGAAACCATTCCTGGTTTTTCAATGGAGATGAGTGAGCTTTTTGATAGTAGCTGGAACTATGATAGTGTCAATGATAATCCAACCACACTACCGCAGAATTCTTTATGCGATAGAGTCTCCACACTGCAGCAGGACTTCAACAACTACTACTTCAATGAAGTTCATGGATGCCCTTTTGGATATGAATTCTCTGGCTCACAATTCACTGACGAGTTCTCAGTACCGCAATTTACTGATTCTTCACATAATACACTTGAGACACCACCATTTCCCCTCCAAGAAAACACACCAATGTCCATAATGGAGAATGAGGAACATGGTCTAACTACAGTAAATGGTTGCCATGATTTGGAGATGGAAGTTGATTTCAAAGTTGAGCCAACCCAATCTCCTGAGCCTGAAGTGCCTTTTGTCGACGTCGGTTCTTGTGCAGAAAGAAAGATCCGAGGTAAGAGGGTCGATGGGCAGCCATCGAAGAATCTAATGGCTGAGAGAAGGCGAAGAAAGAGATTAAACGACAGGCTCGCGATGTTGAGATCAATAGTTCCCAAGATAAGCAAGGTAAGAAATGTACTGTTACTAGATAATGTTAGACAAGTTTCGGTCAATTTGTCTAATAAATCAACATCTTTGCAACAGATGGACAGGACATCTATACTTGGAGACACTATAGATTACATGAAGGAGCTACTGGAGCGAATTAACGTCCTGGAACAGGAAATTCAGGTTGATTCAGATGATTTGATCTTGAAGGAAACTTTCAAGGACATGAAGGGAAGCGAAAGCATAGTGAGGAATTCACCCAAGGTATGTACTTTGTATTTATCAAAAAGACCATAAATCCACTGCTGAAAACTGAGCTCTACTGTTAAGCAAAACCTGAACAGAAATGTCTGAAATGTTCCTTCACAGTTTGACGTGGAAAGAAGAAACATGGATACCAAAATTGAGATTTTCTGTACAGGAAAGCCAGGGTTGTTGTTGTCAACAGTAAAAACTTTAGAAGCATTAGGCGTCGAGATTGAGCAGTGTGTTATTAGCTGTTTCAATGAGTTTGCAATGCAAGCTTCTTGCTCGGAGGTAGACCTTTAGACCAATTATTACAAACTTATCTCTCAATGGCTAGTCATATGAGATTCTATGGTTTGTGAGCACTCATTTAAGCAATTTTGTTCTCTCTGTCTTCTTAATTATAGGAGTTGGAGCGCAGGGTATTAATTAGTTCAGAAGACATAAAGCAAGCATTGTTTGCAAATGCGGGATATGGAGGAAGATGCGTGTAGAAATGGAAGCAGCATAAAAGGAAGAATTTATGGCGAATTTTTATAGAAAAAATAGGTCCCAAATCTCTCGTTTTCTTGGTTGAGGTTTTCTTAAGTGAGGTTGTTTAGAATAAAGTTGGTTTCTAGTCAGCAGGCTTTCGCAATATCTATAATTGGACTTGGAGACCTTATTCAATTGCCTCTATATGGAAAAGCGAAATAATGTTTTGGAAGTATCTGGGCACATGGAAACTTCTTGTAGCCTTTTGCTCACAAATCATTCCAAAATGAATCACAATTGAACGAGAAATACCTTTCATAATCACGTATCTGACTCATAAAATTCAGAACTTATAGAAATTTGGTTGTGAAACGAAAACTTTAATCCACTCTCCTCAATCTTTAAGGTACAGAACTCATTGGTATGAATACGTAAATAACGCTTAAGATCAATGCTTTGTTTAACTCCTAAAAGGTACTCGGAGTCAGACGACAGCATAACATGAGCACTGCGGTGCGCTTCTAGTGCATCAGGGAATCCTCAACTATTCAACTCGTAAATCACCACAAAAGCTGCTTCGTATGTTAAAAAGATACTCTACTCATTAGGTTCTGAGAATAAAATAAAGTTGCCTTGCAATCTTAATCGTAAGATCAGTTTTCATGTCCTTGAATGCCTATATAGCTCATTTATGCTCCTACATCAACGGCTAGTCCTACTAGTATCCAGGAAGATGCTGATACGGTCAATTCCACTCCTCAGATGTATCCAACGTCAATATGAAAAAAGATTGATTATCAAAAAAATTCAAATAATAATAAATTTACGATGTTTTTAAAATTTAAAAAGTAACAATAAAATATTTTTATAAAAATAAGTTGTAATTAAACACTCTTCACATCAATTAATATATTTTTTGACACATAAATTATAATTTTCACACAAATAAATTATTTATTCAAAAGTAAAAAAGATTAATTAAAAAGAAAAGCCAACCTGAAAACCATTACTTTATTCTCACCCATCCCTCGTCCTTTAGTTTACTTATTTCGCACACAATTATCTCTCTGTGAACCCCCTGCGATGATGCACGTGACCTTCTACTAGGACTATGAGATGACTCTCCTAATCGACTCATGACATACCATGTCGTGGCTCGATTGCTCTCTCACCTTTCTTGTCCATGTGCTTGCCGAAAGCTTAGTTTTGAAAGGTGTCAGATATTTTTTAGTTTTTCCGTAAAATTTAACAACATTGAATTGTATTTTTAGTTTTTCAAATAACTTAATAGTAATTTAATTCAGAAAACAATAATAAAGTGTATAATATCCCGTCTCTTGAATTGTTGAGGGATTGAAGTGTTAGATTACCGAGTCTCATAAGTAGCATCATATAGAATGAATTTGGTACATTTACGGTATAATTTTATGATTTCATTTATATGCATAATAATACCATACACACATGATTTATGATTTCAGAAAAAATTGTAAAGATGGTATGAGCACTAAATTGACATATTTTGGGGTATGAATCCAAAATGAATGTGACATGAATATGCATTTTTAATGTCTTGTACTTTGGTTTACTAATAACAAGAATTGATGGACTATAATTAGCAATTTGGAATTAATTGTTACAATTGAGATAATGAAAAATTAATATGTATATTTAGTTTAAGAAAAATGTCAAGTGACAAGGTAAGTTGACATGTGAAAAATTAGGATGACTAAGCTAAGAAATAAGTGACACATGACAGTAGAATTGAGTGACACATAACAGTAGAATTGAGTGACAAATGACCTAAGATTTTGGTGATATTCGACATCATAAGGTGAGGCTAAGTGGTTTGCATGTAAACATGACAAATGTCATTGTAATACATAGACACCTTGCATCTAATAATTTAAACTAATGCAAAATCATCCTCTTCATTGTTTCTACTGTGATTCACCCCTCTCCTCCTTCTCACCACCGAAATTCACTTCTCCCTCACAGCTTTGAACTTCTACTTATGTCCATTATCACCTTAAAACCTTGGTTAAGTTTTTCATAAAGTAAGACAGATTTTGTTGTCTTCTTCTTATCACTGCCTTTGGGATGATCGTGCATGCATATAAGGCCAAGCTAGGTTGATATTTGAGATGGTTGGTCTGAACAAGTAAGTAAAATACTGATCTCTTGTGATATAAAATAATAGAACTTGATGATGACTAAATTGGGGATTGATTGATTGAATTATTGGTGTTAAACGTATGCTGGGAAAATGATGCATGAATGGTAGTTTTTATTTTGTTAGCATGCATGAAAAACAATAGTTTATGAGCTGTTAAATGAATGATTTTGAGCTAGAAATTGAGATGAAATTGATGAGGAATTGAGGTTAAATTAAGGGATAGTTAACGTATAATTAATGGATTGTTATGAAGGTGTTTTAAATTTGATATGAAAGAGTTTTCTTTTGAATCTAGAAAAAAATGGGATGTTAATGTATGTGTAAGAATGAAAATAAAATTTAGAGAGCTTTAATGTAAATAAGATGGAAGCTAAATTAACATGAACTGAAGTTGCTTTTGAGGGTATGAATTCTGGAAAATTTAAAGTGTTAATGATGATCCTAAGTAGATGAAATTCATAAAGAATTAAGGGAAATTAGATAGTACACTTCAGGGCACTCATCCCACAATCGTGGAAAGTCCTCCATGATCGTAAGCAAGGCTTTAAAATGATAATCTTAGTTTTGTGTGTTTGTTGAACCAGCTGAGGATAAGGTACTCTAAATTGGTGTATTTGGACTTGATTAAGGCTAGGAATGGACCTATTATGTTGCTTGATTAATTGATAAGGAGCTTGATAAGTTTAGATTGTTAATTGGTAACATAACTTAAAGAATGGTTATCCGCTTTGTCTTTCGATTTTACCCTTAGAGGTCCAATCAAAAATTGAATTCCAAGGATTGCAATATAGGATGCAACCTCGGGTCGTCTCACTTAATTGGAACTAAATGCAATGGATCTAATCTAGCCTAAATGTCATGAAATGCAACTAAATTGGTTAG
>JAOSBN010000006.1:6826008-6856763 GCA_027563595.1 Erythroxylum suave | reverse complement strand
ATGTAGTTAAATATAAACAAACTACTCCCCTTTGAAGCCCATTGAACTCAAGCCATTGCTACATCTTCAAGAGGAACTGGCGCTTAGCCAAGCATTACTTCGGGAGAGCTCACAACTGGAAACCTACCAAGAGCATCTATGAAAGTAGTAGCAGATAATGAATACGGCGATAGATAAAATGGAAAGAAAATGATGGATGACGGTGAAGTGGAAGGAGGAGTCGAGAATGAGTGAACTTCTCTTCTTTTTTGTTTTCTATCGTCTCTTCTTTATTTAGTTGTCAGCTATAACCTAATTTAGTAGGTTTTAAAACGAATGATGTCGGGTCGGGTCACACAATGTGTGATTTTTCCAAAAATAGTCCGGGTTTTTGAAGGTTCGCCACGGCGAAAAATGATTTTCACCGCGGCGAACTTTTCCCGAAAGGTTTTTTTCTTCACTGGATCCTTCGCCGCAACGAAAGAATTAATCTTCTCCGTGGCGAACTTTTCCCGAAAGTTCAGCTTGGATTCTTCGTGTTTTGCCGTAGCGATAGATCCACTTCGCCGCGATGAACTTCCTGTTGCGTTGACTTCACTTCAACCTTCTTTCATTCGATGTCTTCTTTTTGACTTCCTTTTTCTTGAGTCTCCTACAATAAAAAATGGTAGTTTGTAGTATCAATTGGTCTCAGAAAATTAATTAGTGCATTTAATATTAATTTGTGGCAATTTTCACCTTCAAACTACATAAAATAAAAGCACACACTCAAGAATCAATTTAAGCACAAAAGCTAGAGATAGAAGTCAGAAAGTATAGCAAAGGCCATGAAAATGTCACCAATTTATGTTATAAACTTAGGCTCAATCAAATGGATTATTTTGATATCAATGTATCCAAATCTGGAAATTATGAATTGTCATAATGGTAAAGGGGTTCTTCTGAATACAAATATGATCCAAAGGATATGAGTAATGTATACTAGGTATGAATGAATGAGAATTGGGAAATTGTGTGAAGATATATTGCTAGAAAGGTTTGTTGAAGTGTGAATGATGAAATGGGAATAAATCAAGCTTACATAAGGTATAAACCTGATTGCAAAATAGTAGCACACAAGCTATAATATTTGAATGGTCAAAATCTTTGTCTATGAATACATAACATGCATTGAAACATAGCATAAATATATGTGAATCATTGAATAATCATATGGTTAACCAAGTTAGTGATTTGTGAACCATATGTGTATGCATGCCGAGAAACACACATCGTGATTGTCAATAAGCAGACATTGTCAGATCATTAAGGAAATAACTTTTCTAGAGCACACTATGAGTTAATTTATATGTTGCTCACCATAATTGAATTGTTTTTGGTTAAATTTTAGTTATTGAATGGTTACTTATATGATTGCTATGATTTTGGACATTGTTAGTCCGAGGAGTTTGATACTTATGGAAGTGTTTTCAAATTGTATGTGAAATATGGAATGTGTACTCAACTGAATGTTGAATACCAAATTCAGGTCCAAAGGATGTGATAAATGACATGAACATATTAAAAACAAAGTATTGATAGCATATTATGTGGATTGATTCATTCCATTACATTGATATGCATGATCAAATAAAGGAGTTGTGACAAGAGTGACCAACGTGAAAAAAAGCTTTAAGTTTAGGAATTGTGTAAAAAGAGCCACAAGCTCAGTTAATAATGACTCGGGTATCCATAACAGATACAGGATAGTAAATAGGTGCTACAGGATAGTAAATAGGTGCTCGGTCACAACAAAGTAAAATGAAAATGGAGTCACCCGTGCATTTGTATATATATAACTTTACATGTATCTTATGAATGATTGAGATGAATTAATGGATTGCTTTAAAACAGTGTTATGAAATGTTTGTATATATGTTGTACTTGTACTTAATGAAATATGACAAAATGTGATGTGGGACTTGATACTAGATGATATGTTAAACTTCTTGAAATTGGTTATATACTTGACTTTGTGTTTTGATTGGTGTGAGCACATTGATGATAGTTTGCTCACTAATGATAGTTTGCTCACTAAGTTCTCAAACTCATCAAAATTGTAATGATGTTTTTTAAGCTCAAAAGAGATCTAGCTAGTCTAGTTGCAGTATAGCTATTGTATTTAGACATGAGCTAGTGGTGGGAGTTAGTTGTAATTGTAGATGTCTATAATCATTATGCATCAAGAACAACAGTTTTCAACTATTTTATAATGTACATGTAAATTTTGAAATGTAATGAAATTTATGACCGAATAAGTTTGTTAATGAAATGGGCCAAATGAATATTGGTTTACTTATGATATGTGTGATGCCTTAAAATATGTTAATGCAATTGTCCTAACGTGCCATTTCCGTATGGTATGTTCTCGAATATCCTCTGGTATGTCGGGCATATGCTCTATGAGAGTGGTATGTTACAAAGTGGCTTAATAAATGTTCTAAATCAATTAGGTTGAAGTCCAGGTGGAAGATAGATCTCGATTAGTGTGGATTGGACCTATATTGAACCTATGATAGGGAAGCCCAATATGGAAGCTATATATAAAAGTTAAGCTCCCTTGTAGTTGTTCATGCCATTCGTAAGCATGTTAAGCATGAGGATTCTCTAACCTATCAAGAGAGCTTATGTTTTGAGAAAACTGTAAAAAAACATTAATCCTGTTCTAGTGAGCTGTTCTTGTGAAGATGACGATGGATTCAAGCTCGTTTCGGCCTCGAAAAGCTTTTTTAAAGTTATAGAATTAAAATCAAGTAGTTTCCACATTTCTTTATTTATTGCCTTTTCACGTTCGATCCAGGATACATAACTAAGGTATCGTTACGTGTTACACATGATATCATAGCGGTGACATGATTGGGTAGTTAAAAATGAAGTTTTTTTTTCTCCATAAGATTTTTAGAGAGTTAACTTCTATTTCTCAGTTTGTTTTTGCTTTTTATTGCATCAAAATAGTATAAATGTGTTTAGCCTTGAGAAATGGGGTGAAAACAAAACTAAGAGCATGAAGAAGGACCCAAAACTCACCAAAAATTGTCATTTTTAGGCGAGGGTACACCTCATCATCAGGCGCGTATGCCACACACACTTGACTACGAATAGTGACTCGGGGCGAGATGACACGTTTTTCGCGTGTGTTACACATGTCTGACATATGGAAAAATACTAACTAGATGTGTGTCAAGTGTGTGTAATGCATGCACTAGTGTGGATGGGCACGTTTGGTCATTATCACGCGTGTGTGACATGCACCAGATGCATCTCTAGCATTTTTGCACTGGAATGCACCTCTCGTGCAGACGTGCAGTTGACGTTATGCCGACGTCAACCGTACGAACTTCTATAGTGATTTTATAAAATAGAAAACAAAAAATTTTCAGATTTGTAGTAAGGGTACCTCAGGGTGTTTTGAGTTAGTTTTTGGGTCCGAGATATTCATAAAGTGATTTTTTCCATTTTTTGGATTTATTAAATTAGTAATAAATTAAAGTTTAACTCCAAAAAAGGAATTAAGGCATTCTGAATCCAATTTTGCATGAATTTTCATGTTTCGGACATCATATAAGCTTCAAGTTCTCGTGTCTCGAGTCTCATGCTTAGTGTTCGGGATTCCATAATAATCACTTGAAAAAGGACCTAAGACATTTTGAAGCCATTTTTGAGTGAATTTCCGTGCAACAAACTTGTCATAAGGGAGATTTATGAGGCTCTTGTGTCTCAAGAGGTTGGTTCAATGTCCGGTGACGTATAATAGTTGCTCTACTGAGATTTTTCCTTTATGAAAGTGTCAAATGAAGTTTTATAACAATGTCTTTAGCACAAGTGTGTGACAATGAGACTGTCCATTCAGGTTTTTTTTCATTTATTGATGTTACATTGTCACATACTATATGCTCATAAAGAATGTGAAGATGACATAAAGATATATTCCTTATGTTTGTAGACGTTTTGAGTGCTGATGAGGATGTAATAAACAAATTGGTTGTTCAAGTCAATATTTTGAATTGTTCTGCTTGCATGTTTAGAGATGTCTCTAGTTTTATGTTTGGTTATTCTGCTTAAAGTTGTTGGCCTTAGATAACATTTTGAGATGTGCATAAAGGCATAAGATGGAGGAAAGTTGTTGCTCAAATGATCTATTCGCACAGAGGTAGTAGTGTTATGAGAGTTGATGGTTTATACTCCGACCGCTTTTATATAAAGGTCTAATTGTATATATTATGTATTCAACCCAAAGGTGTTTCATAATATGTATGATTGGATTCTAGGAAAAGATATTGTTTAATGGATTTGAGTATGGTTGTTATCTTACATTTGTGTTTATTTAAACATTATCATTTTACAAATACCTTTTCGGTTATCAATATCAGTGTTACCATTGAAGCTCTGATCGGTTTTAATATAAAGAAGTGGACAAAGGATGTATTGAATGCTATGGAGATAGCTGAGGTTGATATGGTAACACAGACGGGTAGTCCATCTCTACCCAAATCTATGAGCTCAAGAGCTTATAAAGTAGCCTATGAAGCTTGGGATCAGTGTAATAGGTTAAGTCTTTTGATCATTAAAAGATCCATTCCTGACCTTCAGCTTAGTGGACTTCCGGACATAGACACAACGAAGTAATTTCTTGGTAATATCTCCCAGAGGTACACAGTCTCAAGTAGTTTTGAGACAAGTACCTTGTTGAAAAAATTATTCTCTATGAGGTATATAGGAGAAGGGGGAGTAATTAAGTACATATCAAAAATGATTTATCTTCACGTTAGATTGAAGATGTTAAGCATTCCTCTTCCTAATGTCTTAATAGTTCACTAAACTCTAAATACACTACCTCCAGAGTTTAGTAATCTAGTGATGACATATTATTCGTTGGATGAGAAATGAGACTTCAATGCTTTGATTTCCCATTACATTATTAAGGAGGAGAAACTCAAGCTTGCTAATCCTATAACCCTCAAAGCAACTAAGGAAGGAAAAGATGAAGCCTACTAAGATCAAAAGTAGAAAGACTAAATCTTCTCCACATACTGTGATAGTGATTCCAATGTTAGTAAAGGCCTGCATGACATAAAAAAGTCAACAATATGAGGCCTAAAAAGAAAGATTGTGACCATCAAGTAACTCCTGAACTTATCAATTTATAAATCTGATTTGCAATAGTCGCATTAAGTACTTGGTGGCTATATAGTGAAATATTTTATCAAGGTACTTCCACAATGAAAGGGCTCATATTTAGGATAAAGACAAATAAAGGGAAGGAGAAATTGATGGTTCAAAATAAAATGAAGAAGTGGAAGTAATATCTATAGGGAATGTATGTACTAAACCTTGTTACAAGGTCCATTTTAGTTTTTACATGACACATTTTATATGTGATCTTTGCATCAATTTTAGACAAAAAAGGTTGACATTTTGTATTTAATGCTTCTATTGTACAGTTGTGTTTAATGTAAAACATAATGGTAAAACTTTCTTGTCATACGGTTTGTACAAAATATGTCTTACCCCAAATTAGATATATGCTTCTTCGTATCTTGCCAAACAAGTCAAGAAAGAAGGACCCTGATGAATGAAAAGTCATACATAACGTGGCATAAAAGTTTAGGCCACATTTCCAGAGCTAGGGTTGAGAGATTTATTAAGGAGAACATTTTCTTGATTATAGATTATGATGATCTAGAAACATGTGATTACTATTGCAGGGTTAGTTGACTAAAATAAGGATATAGAGGTCAACTTATGCTTTTAACTTATTAAGTCTAATACATACAGATACCAGAAGACCTTATATTGTTGCATTGTACAAAACCAAATATATTATGACATCTGTTGATGATTATTCCCATTATAATCATGTGTTCTTGCTTAAAGAATGAAAGTTAAGAACTAATTGAAAAAATCCATTTAGAGTGTTAGATCTGACCATGGAGGAGAGTATCATAACAAATATGGTGTTTCAGGACTTGAAAAGTTTTGTTTGCCAGATATACGAAATCGATTGGAATAGTAACTTAGTTCACTATGTTAGGTAGTCCTAAACAAAATCTACACCATAAAGGACTTGAAAATCAATGCAGAACAAAACTAATCTACTTGATTATCTAGAACTGTGGGAACTCAACCTTGCACACATTCATGTATGAGGTTGCCTTACTAGGGTAATATAATCATTATTAAGAAAAATTGCATGTTTGTTTCGCTCATTTTTATTTAGTAAGATATCTTGACCACTTTAAAGCTACATATCTTACTATAGAGAAGGAGGGATCATAATAGTGGAATCACAAAGAACTAAGTTTTTGGGATATAATGTCTATGATGATGGTGGGTCTATTGACCCTTTGGATGATAACAGGGTAGATACTACAGTTATTATGTACCTGTCACTCATACAGTAAGATTCGGTAGATCTAGGTCTACATACGGTGCCTATGTAGGAACATGAATTTATACTTGTACATATAGAGGTACTTGTGAGTACAAGATCTAATACAGTTACATAAATCCACTAAAGTGAGATGACCTACTATCCTATCTAATTATATAGTCTATTAGGTAAACAAGAATATGATATTAGACATGTTACGAACCCAATTACTTTTGCAAAAATTGTCTCTAGACCCAATACAGATTTATGGTGGGATGCAATGATTGATGAAATGTAAGCCACAAAGCATAGTAAGGTTTGGGAGTTAGTTGATTTATAACAGAATTGCAAACTCGTTAGTTGTAAATGAAGTTTAAAGACCTAGCTAAAGGATTTCAAGATAAAGTTCAATGTTCACTCAGGGAGAAGTGTTGACTTTAATGTTACTTCTTCTCTTGTATCCTTGAAGGATATATTTTGAGTAATTATGGAAATTGTAGCCCATGATAATATAGAGTTACATCAGATGGTTGTCAAAGTCACTTTCCTAAATAAAGACCTTTTATGAAGAGATTAATATCATACAACCTGAAGGATTTTAGGATCTAGATGGAATTGATATGACTTACACGTTATGCAAATCAATATATGATTTACATCAAACTTCTCGAAAGTTATACCTTACAGTTGATGAGGTTATTACCTCTTTCAGCTTCATGGAAAATAATCTTAAAATAGATGTTTGTATCACAAGATCAGGGAAGCAAAGTTATTTCCTGTTATTGCATGTGGATGATATATTGCTCACTTTGAATTACTTGACTATATTGCATGAGGTTAAGTCAATTTTGGCCAGGTATTTCAACATGAAGGACCTTGGTAAAGCAAATTCTATCCTAGGTGTTCAGATTTACTAGGACATATCTCAACACTCATCAAACCTCTCATAAAGTGCATACATTGAGTATATGTTACAAAGGTTTAATACAGTTAACTGTAACCCTGTAATGGCACCCACCTCTCATAGTGAGAGATAATCTTTGACACCATATCTAAAGAATAAAGTAAAGAGAGAGGTTATGACAAATGTTCCATATTCTAGTACAGTTGATAGCCTAAAGGATGCTCGGTTAAGTACTAGGAGGGACATTGCATTTACCGTTAGATTGTTTGGTCAATATTTAGTTAACCCTTGTATAGACCATTGAAATGTAGTCAAGTGAGTGTTGAGATACTAAAGGGAATTAATGATTATATGTTGACATATAGAAAATTCAACAAACTATACCTCATAGGGTATTCAGATTCAAATTTAGCTATGTGTCCGGATGATCGAAAATTCACTTAAGGTTACAATTTTTTAAGTTTGCAAATGGTATAATGTAATGGAAGAGTGCCAAGTAGATACTGGTGATTTCCTCGACCATGTATGCATAGTGCATGTTATGGGGCTACTTCATATACTGTTTAACTCAAAAACTTAATTTTAAGTTGTTTGTGGTTGATTCAATGGCTAGACCCGTTCAGTTATACTGTGATAATCTTGCTGCTATGTTGTTTAGCAACAATGAGAACATCACAGGGTCTATGCATTTGAGTTGATACGAAAACGTGACATTAAGGTTTGGAGCATATAAGGACTGAAAAATTATAAGTCGATTCTTTAACTAAAGGGTGTTTGAAATCCAAGTATACAACAGTATGGGTGCTTTAAAGTCCTTAGACATTGTTAATTAAGGGATCGTTATGTTTGCTCCATGTACATTTGTACATTTATACATTTGATGTATTATGATGATATGATGGTTCATCAATAAAGATGATCATCATTTATCTTCAGTAATATGTGTTATCATACATTGTTATAATAAATATGAAGGTTTTAAGATTTGTGTCAATCTTAAGCATTTAAAGGTCATTGGGTATATATACAAATTGACTTTGAGCCTATGTCATTTAGATACATACAGTTTTATACAAATATCCATAAAGTTTGACATGACATAAGGGGATATAAGTCTTTAATTCCATAAAGATTCTCTAATGTGGGTTAGCATTCAGTAAGAGAACTTAAAGGTTATCTCTAAGGTTGTTTAGCATTGGGTGAGAGGAAACAAGTTTTCTTTAATGCTATTTAACATTCAGTAAGAGAAAACAAGATTTCTCTAATGCAGTCTAGCATATGTAGTTTAGGATAAAGTTGGAGAAATTGAGACCAACAAATGAAGATGATATAATTTAGATCATCAATGTATCATCCTAGTTTTCACACTTCATTTTCCAGTTCATGTTAGTGAGGTAATTGGTATATGTGATTGTATTGGATTTGTGTCCCAATTGACACATGCATTTGATACTTTTTGTTATCAAAAGTCTTGCAGGACAGAATGATGGACTTTCATGATCTTTGGATTAAATATTTTGTTTTTAAACTTAGTCGACTAATACAGTAGCGTAGCTTAACCAAGTTTTTAAATTGTTTTCAACTTGAATCAATACCGTAATTAAGTATTGTCCAAGGGGAGAATGTTGGATATTTTTTTACTTTTCCCATAAATTTAGATAACATTTAATTGCATTTTTGGTTTTTCAATAACTTATTGGTTAAGTTACGATATTTGATCCAGATAAAGATAATAAAGTGACCCAATAAATGAACTAAATTAATGAGTCGAAGTCCAGGTAGAAAATGGATCTCGATCAATGTGGACCAGACCCATATCGAGCCTGTGATGGGGAAGCTCGATATGGAAGCTATATATAAAGGTTAAGGTCTCTTATATTTGCTTTTGTCATTCGTAAGCATAAGGATTCTCTGACCTGTTAAGAGAGCTTACGTTTTGAGAAAACTGTAGAAAGATGTTGACCTCATCCCAGTGAGCAATTCTTATGAAGACGGCTGTAGATTCGCACTTGTTTCATCTTCGGAAAGCTTGTTTGAAATTATAGAATCGAAATTAGGTATTTTCACATTTCTTTGTTTATTTCCCTTTCACATTTGATCCGAGATATGTAACTAAAGTATCATTACGTGTTACAAAAGGACCTTATTCGCATGCAGTTGAAGATTACCGCTTTCGACGAAGGTTAGGAGAAGGCGAGTGTGGTATCATCCACGAAGGAACATTTATTGTAGACGAATGCTAGAGTCATTCAAGCTCTGCTTTTCATATTCAACTTGACAACTGAGTACTAGTTAATGCTTGCGGTGGTCTTTAGATGGAGGGGTGTTTCTGAACTGTAGTTATGGTTGGTTAGCAATAAGGTATCTGTATTTAGAAGCAAAGATGAAAGATTGATGTTTATTGATCATCCATATGCTTGTGCATAAAAATGAGCATCTACGTACTTTTTTGTTGTGCATACTCAGAAAATTTCAGTTCTTTTTTATTCTTTCTTTGTAATGTATGTGGTTCAGTGGTTGATTGAAGGAAATATTAAATATGAAACTAGATCTGTTTCTTTTCAGTGGGTTGTCAATTATGATTTGAGCACTATTACTTCTTTACTTTTATTAAAAAACCTTAGATATTGAGATAATCTATCATATGTATCACTTCTTATATGCACTCTGTGTAATAAAAACTTTCCAATATTACAAAAACATACACAACCATGTTAGTATATTTGTAATGTTATGAATATTCAGTGTTTATCTTTGTACATTTTTGTGATTGTTGGGAGGACTTACAACCTGTTAGATATATGTCAAATATGTCTACTTTATTTTATTTTGGCATATTTCTTTGAATTGACATTATCTTGGATTTGAAAATCTAGGTGGATAATATTTTAGATAGAATAAAATTCTATCTTATATAGATGAGTATTTGATATTGGTTATTGAAGAGAATTCTATTTTAAATAAAAGGAATTATGTGTATGAAGAAGTGGCTGAAGGGTTTGGTTGGATTTTTTCACTATGAATGAAGTTGGTCTGTGTAAAAATTAATGGCTGAAGGGTTAAGGGTATAATGGTAAGTTTCATTGTGAATTATTAATTCACTTTTCTAGAAAGTATACAAAAGTTGGCTTTGGCAAATATATATGACCTGCGGTTGGGAAGTTATTATGTGTGCTTTTGTTTGAGAACCTATGGCTAGGGTTTTGTCAGAAGCATGAGTTATTTGTGATGTGTGTATCCTGCATGGGTGTCCTTCAATTAAAGGTGTAGTGGGTGTAAAAAGTGAAAAGGGATCAAAACTGAAAATTTAGACACTCTCCATTAAATTTCCAGTAGCAACTCATATTACCAAAGTACACTTGGATTAGAAAGGGTCAACTACAGACACAAAGACATTGTGAAGGAAAAACAAGAAAGTGTCTAGATTCACAGTTAGTTACGACTTATGAAACAACTGTTTAGACTAAGGATATGTTAGTTACTTCAGATGAAGAAATCAATCAGACAGTTGATAACTGAGATAATGTGATGAGGAATAAGCCCAGGTTTGAAATTCTTTCAAGGGGCACAGGGGATGTGTGCTTTACATTTTTGAAGTATGGTTTGATGTTTTTTATAAAAAAACAAAAAAAAAGGAAAAGAAAAGGCAAAAAAAAGTTTTCTTTAGTTTTTCTTTAGATTTTATGTTATCATTGTCGTCTCATGTTTTTGGTGGTTTGCATTGTGACTTTTATTTGGTTCTACCGAAGACTCTTAAGCTCTCTTATCAGTACGAATCTCTCTTTCGGGTATGTCTCTCTCTCGCTACATTGGCAACACTCTTCTTTATTTGCTTAGGTTTATGAATTTGATCAGTCTTATGAAGATGGAATTGAAGTAAGTAATGATATGTTTGCATGTGTATTGACTGATGGTGAATTGTCATCTTGGAGTGCTTATGATTCTTCTGCTACATCTATTTTCGATTCTTATGATTATGCGTTTTGGCACTGTTTTGTACCAAAGGGGAGATATCAAATTGTTTATAGTGAATGTTCCATTCAGGAGGAGATTTCAAGGTATATGTGTGACTATTTGTCATACTTTTTGTCATTTTTTGTCCTAAGGGGGAGAAATTTGGATGATTTGGATGATTGGATTATTGTTACTATGGATGTTCTTTGGAACTTGTTGTTGCATTAAAAGGGAGTTCTTAGATTGAATTCAATTTCCATATGTCTCATTATGTGAATTAGGGTGAGCTTCAGATTTGTGACAAATATGCCAAAAAGGGGTAGATTGTTAGATATATGTCAAATATATCTACTTTATTTTATTTTAGCATATTTCTTTGAATTGGCATTATCTTGGATTTAAAAATCTAGGTGGATAATATTTTAGATAGAATAAAATTCTATCTTGAATAGATGAGTATTTGATATTGGTTATTGAAGAGAATTCTACTTTAAATAAAAGGAATTACGTGTATGATGAAGTGGCTAAAAGGTATGGTTGGATATCTTTCACTATGAATGAAGTTGGTCTGTGTAAAAATTAATGGTTGAAGGGTTAGGGTATAATGGTAAGTTTCATTGTGAATTATTAATTCACTTTTCTAGAAAGTATACAAAAGTTGGCTTTGGAAAATATATATGACCTACGGCTGGGAAATTATTGTGTGTGCTTTTGTTTGAGAACCTATGGCTAGGGTTTTTTAAGAAGCATGAGTTATTTGTGGTGTGTGTATCCTACATGGGTGTCCATCAATTAAAGGTTCAATGGGTGTAAAAAGTGAAGATGGTGTGTGTGTGCAGTAGATGTTAAAGTGAAGATGATGTGTGGGTGTTGCTTTTCTTGGCCAAGGAAATTACATATGCTGATCACGCCAAACCTAAGATGCTTGATGTGAATGCTGCATTTTTGTCTTATGTTTCAATTGTGGGTGTTGAATAAATGTCATTGGGTGTTAATTGGAGTTGCATGAGTCACCTTGCTTCTGGACACCTCATGTGCGCTACTTCCATTGTTGTTCTCTTTATTATTGCCGTAAAACACATTATTTCCCAAAAAGAGATGATGGTCGTATAGCCCATTGTTGTTGCGACGACTTTTAGATCTATTTTAGTGGAGCGGAATTCATCGTGAAGTTGTTCTTGTCTATCTTAAGTGTATTTAGTTTTCGTTCTTTATTATTTTAACTACATGAGTTATTTGTTCATTGTTCTTTCGTTAAAAGATTGATTGAGAAAATCCTCTGTTGAAGTTAGTACGAGGCGGTCGTACTATTGGATGTGAAATTCTTTCACGGGAAGTGAGGTTGAGAGATAGTGTCAAGGGTTGAGTGATGTCGGTTCACTAAAGCCTTGGGTAAATCTATTGTACTTGGTGAAAGTGATTAAGCTAGATGAGAGCCCCGCATATATAGGCAAGGAATGCCGAACTGCATTAACAAATTTCTGGTGTTTTTATTATTTCGTTTTTGCTTGGTTTTATTTTGCTTGTATCAAAGAAGTTTACGGAGGGTTTGCGGAACTTTTAACACTTCCGATTTTTCACAACCCTTTCCAATGTTTCGATAAAGGGCAAAATTTGAATTGGCCACCAATAATCTAAGAGAAGCATGATTCGGTGTCTCTAACCTTGAAATTCCACTAGTAATTAACTACGATCTCCTTCTTTCTTATCACTTTCAATTTTCACTACCTTTCTTACGTAGCTCTTCTCACCGATAATGTCATCTGGTATGTACAAAAATGGTTTAAGAGTCATAAAATTTTTGAATGACTCCATTATCTTGACTACATTCATCGTGGTTATACGCTTAAGGAACGAATTTTTAATCTTTTTAATTTTAAAATTCTAATTATAGTTCCAAATTTTAATATAATTTTACCCCGTGAAAAAAGATACAAATACCCAAATACAGCTACTTATTTTGGTTTGATATTTATTACACCGTGAATAGGCACAAAGGAGAACCAATTTAATATGTCAAAAGTTACACAAAGCATGACTTGTTCGTATATGCATGGCAGCCGTGATACAATTGTTTTAAGGGTCCCGCAGATAATTTCTACGCAGAAGTCTAAATTTTATATTGCAAATTGAGATCTTTCCTCACGAAAATGGCATGTAGAAGCTTTCGGTGCCGGTGTAAGCATGCTGAGAGATGTTTTCATCAGATAATAAAAACTATTAGAAAAACAATTTTGGTCTTTAATTTTTATTTTTTAAATGAGTAGTAATTTTTTTAATTAAACCATACGTGACATTTCCCAGAAGTCCTCATAGTCTGTTTATCCTCTACAATACATTCCCCACGAAAGTCCAAAGGTTAAAGATTATTGAGAGGGAAGAGCCAGATATAACTATTTCAAGACATCTCTAAGTAAGAACATTCATTAATCGTCTTTCTTAAATATGCTTAGCGAATTTTGTCAATTATTTAGAGTTTGTTTATGTTCTTTGGCCCACATTAATGAATTAGAAAATATAGCAATCGAAAGAAATTAGATTTCTTTTATATTTTTCCTAAGATTATCTTATATATTGTAAATCTTTTTTTGGATTCGAATATATCAATGAAATTTTTATAATAACATCAACACAACACTTTCATAATAATTTGATTTTCAAATTTTCACTGAATTAATTTACACATAGATATGAATACGAAGTACTAGAACTTTTAAAAGTATAGGAAGTAAGCAAGACAATAATATTGTTTTTCTCTAAAACTTGAATTTTTAAAAAGAGAAGGAGGATGTAAAACTTTCTTTTTGGTGTATGGTATACAAAAAATCTTGAACAATTTTGACAAAATAGTAGATTCGTGTTTTGATAAGGAATTGATGCAACAAAATTGACCAAAAAATTAAATAAGTCACCAGAAACTTGAAAAGTGTGTACGCTATGCATTTGGGTGAAACACAACCACATTTGGGATCAGGATGATTGTGGCATTGTAGCAACTGAAAATACATGTACGACAAGTTAAAGTTCACTTCAACTTCTGATCGTGGCAGTTATCGCATGGTGGTTTTTCTCGGTTATGTTGGTTATGGCAGTTAATATTGGTTTGACAGTTATATTAGTTATTAGTTATTTGTCCCAACCTAAATGTATGGAGCAGTTATGTTGCTTCAAACATCTTCATAAATGAATCAAGATAAGTTCAACCATAAAAAGTATTGATGGATGAAAAAAAAATGCTGGAACTTATCTAAAACTGTTGGCTATATAAAGGTATGTTGTAGGCTAAAAAAGTAGTTGGCTTTGCCTCATTTCAAGTAACTTTTGTTGTGAGACTTTAATAAACGTTTCGTACATATATGTGATCTGATTCATGTTACGTACTGCATAAAAAAGTCATAAAACTTATTATCCAGCACTTGTTCGATGAAATTTCTCAAACAGTAAAGTGAGACTTCTACTAGTTCTGTTATTTAGATTTGGTTATGCATTTATTTGTGAGTTTCCAGCATGTATTCTTGTACTTTTAACCTTTCAAATAGAGTTAGCTTAGCCTCTATGGCTTAACATCAATTTGATGAAATACTTCAAAAGAGTTCTTAAAAATTGTTTGATAAAATTACAAGGTGAAGTGCACTTAAATTGTTTGGTGGAATTTCACTTAAAATTTAGTTGAGGGACTAAGTTTTGATACAAAGGAATTGAGGACACTTATCTAGCCCCAAAACACCCATATGATAAAGAACTTGCTTGAGTGGAAATCTATCAAGACACAATAATCCCCAAATCTGTCACATCAAATGCTATAATGGATAAATTCAATATGATGTAGTGTCTAAGTGGACTTTGGAAGGTTAATTATATATGTCACCTTTGTGGTTTGCACTTTGCCATTTTAGTTTTCAGTGTTTGAAAACTATCACTTTAGCTTATTTGGTTGCAAATAGTTATCATCCGTCAATTTATCGTATCATCTGTCCATCTTTCAAATAGTTACAATCGTTATGTTTTTAGGACATAAGCTAACATGGCTTATTACTTGAATATAAAAGCCATATAGGGAAAAGATCATGTCTGACTATTTAGACAAAATGTTACGCCTTATTTATAGACAAATAATTTTTAGATTACTTCAACTTCTCTCTCTTCTTCCTTTCTCTTCTCATTTAGATTCATTTTTAGAGATGACATTGTTCTTCCTTCGACCGCAACAATGATAGGGAGCTCTAGAGATAGTAATGTCAATCTCTTAAAATGCGCTAGCTTGGGAGGTTTTAAAAAATTATTTACACTTCAAACTCTATATTATAATATATATTCATATTTTGGCTTTTAGGATTTGTTATAATTTAAAATTCATTTTGAGGTATAAGCATGTATCGAATCAAGGTTTGAGTGTTGATATCATTTTGAGTTATCAAGTATGGAATCAAGGATTAAGGGATGTATATGCCTACTAAAGCAGTTTTCATTAAAGATGATTTTAGGGTCAAACGATTTCATAGAGAACATCTTGAACCAGTAACAATAACAATTTTCTAGACCTATCATTTGTATATCCAAACATTATTGATACTTCCACTAGGTCAAAGTTAGAAAGTCTGATGAGTTTTACAATGTTGATGGAGAAATTGAAGGCATCAATTTTGTGGGAGTGGAGTCTCTCAACCCTGATGATTATAACCATATAGCTTTTAAAGACACACCCTCTCAGTCCAAGCCTCTTATGTTTTGTTCTCTTGTCATTACAACATATTGATGTATTGGCTACGTTTTTATTGGAAACGATTTTGGAATTTTCGACAAAAGCAACCTTTAAGCGACAATTTTCGCATTCGTCACTATAAGTAAATGATTTCACGAAGTTTAATAGAAACATTGGAAAGGTAAAATATTTCATGACAATAACTTGATACTATGGCAATAACTATAGGTTTTAACAATGTTTTTATAATTTCATCTCCTAAACTTAAGTATTTTGCAACGAACAGCAATAACGTCAACAAATATCGGGGAAATAAATGTAATTAGTGTTGATTATGCAAAGCATGACAAGTAGTTCCAACCATTAGCGACTAAAAATACATTGTTTAGCTAAGTGCGTATCCTTTTTTGCGACGATTAGAGTAATCATCACGGATAATATTACAAACATAATATTAAGCGATGTTAAAAGAAATTGATGCAAAATGTTAACTTTTTGCGACAATATTTGTCTTTCATCACCAGTATTTTGCAACAACTTATGGAGGTGTCACTGATGGTTGCATATATGGTGATTATTTGTTTTATTCGTCGCAATATGGGTAGGATATTGCGATGATTATATGTTTCATCACAAAAGTGAATATTAAATATTTGGAAGATAGTTTGTAATAATTTTTTTGTACTTAATAATCGTAGTTAAGGGTAATTGTAATTGATATTTTATAATCTATCGTAGTTAAGATATCTTTTGTTGTGAAGTTGTTTTTAATGTTTAAAGCATATTGTTGAAAAACACATGGTAGGTTATTTAAAATATGAAAAGTAATTCTATTTTGGACATTAAAATATTTGTTAGCCAAATATTTTAAATTTAATAGGATAAAAATATCATAAATTTAAGTTAACAAGTAGCCTTTATCATTAATATTTAGTAATAGTAAAATAATTATTTATTAAAATTATGGAAATGGTATCAATATAATATAATGATATATGGTCTGTATTACGAGGTTTTAATTAGAAGTTTAACAATTCTCACATAGAACAAAAACAATAATAACAACAATAGTATAGAGCCTTACCCTTAACTAATAGAGAGATTGTTTTAAAAAATCTTACAAATATAACAATAAATAAAGTTTGAAGCTGATTCCCGTTGATACCATCGATAAATGACAATGATATAATTATTTTTTAGATTCCAAGTAATATGAGAGTTAGTAAAGGTAAATAGTTCCTTATGTCTGGACTCCAAAGAAGGGTGCACGCTCGAAGGCAGTAATTGAAATAGTGAAAGATCTTCCCTCAAGTGTAGGTTGTTGAGTTAACAGCTTCTTCGTTATAGCTAAACTTCTAGAGGATATAGTGAATGGGTCTCCAGATGTAGTATGGAAGATAACTTGATCAGATGAAAAGCTAGTATGATGTGTTTCACCTAAAACACAATTAGTATAGAACTTAGATTGGTAGTTTAGTGAAATTGTATAACAACATGCATACCTAATTGACCAGGTATAATCATTGGAATCAAATTATTTTCCAAAACAACCGATTTCCCTAACCCTTTATGGACTGTTGTGACCTTAACCTTGCCTCCATTTTCTTCAATGTTCTCTTGAAGATTTAAGGATGCTTAACACAGCATATAATATATACAATCAAATGTTCATATATATAATAGCTTCATAAAAGGATATGAGATCTAGATAATAAGGAAAGTGAGTTAGTTCAACTGATACTAAAAAGCATGAAGAAGAAGATCGGCCATAGAAGGCAAACTATTGTTAGTGTATGAAGAAGGGATTTGTTTTGCTATGGTTTTTTCATTAGTAGGGACAATTTTGCCACATTCCTCTTAACGGAATGAATTTCCACCATTGGAAACTATTCGTTGCGTTAACATTCCTAAATGAATTATGTTAAGAGTTATATTCTGCAGAAGTGAATTTAGAATAAAATTCATTATGTTTAGTGAAATTTTCGATGATAAGTGAAAGTACTATAGTTTAGTAGTTATACATCTTCAATCTGCCTAATGAGATGAAAGTTACCTTTGTTAAAATAAAAGTAATCCATTTACCCTTTATATCATATCTAAATTTCAGAATTTAAAGTAGATTACACATGACCATATTTTTTATGTATAGAAATATAATTTTATCCATATAAGTTTATATTACTATTATTACAAAAAGAGTTAAATACTCTTCAGACATAGTTTGTAGGCTTTATTGAAAGAAACATTAAAGGTCGTAAAAAGAAGTCAACCCATATATAACCAACAAAGGTAGACAATAAATCATCTTCAAAACACAACCACAAACATAACCCATATAACAAATGCATAAAAAAGAACTCACAATAACACCTAAAGGTATAAGTAAAACTTAACGCAAGATGAAGGGTTTGAAAATGGAAAAGAAGAACAATGCCTTACCAATTAAGGATGCTTTTTCAATGATGACGACCACAATACACGAGACGAGCACAAGAGAGGGGAATTGATTATATGACTGTGAGTGTAGAGGAATGTTGATAGCTAACATGAAAATGAAGAGAGATTTGTTGTGGAAGTGATAAAAACCTAATACAAAATGACGTTGTCTCTTGTTAATGTAAACGATGTCGTTTTCGATTTTGTTGAAAGGAATATAGTACAATTTTGTTAGTAACAAAAAATTGTTGCCAAATAGGAAGACTTTGCCATATTCGTTGTGACCTTTGCCTAACATAATCATATATAATATATAATTTATATGTTATAGTACAAAATTCGGCCAAAAAATAAATTATTATTATTACACATAGAATAATATATATATATTACAAAAGTAAGATATGAAAAAATTTATATATAATGTAATATTTAATAATCATTATAATAATGGGGATTAATTAATATGTATACATTAATAATACATTAATTTAATTACCATATATGGTGATAATAGCAGTAGTTATTAGAAATAATTTGCAAAATATTTGATTAAATGAACAAAATTGATTGTAATATATTTTTTATTAATCATTTTAACATAATAAAAAATTGTGTAAAAAGGTTTAGTATTGGAAATGGTTTATTAATTTGGTAGAAAAATGAAGACAATTTGCGATGATATTTTAATTTTGCAGTAAATTGTTGGCATTTGACGACGAAATATATTTTTGTCGTCAAATAAACCGAATGAGAAAATTTTTTTAGCTGACACGATGTTATTTATGGGACGACAAACAACGTTGTCTTAGCATCTGTTTTAACACAGACGTGTTAACCCCTTCTTCTTCCCCTCTTTTGAATTAACCCCTTCTCCTTCAATTTTTGAAAAGCAATTAAAGAACCTTTGTTTTTGCCCTATCTTCTCCTCTCTCTGTGACATTTTAATTCAATCTTCTCCCTGCACTTTCTCTTCATTTGGTGAGTAGTGTTAAGCATTTTATTTTCTTTTGCGTTAAATTTGAAAACAAATGGGAGTTTGTGTTATGTTTTTACTTTGTTGTTGATTTGCTTAAATTAATTGGTGATGATAATGGATGGCTTGTGCAAAATATGTGTTATTGTTGTTGAACAAAGGGAAAACAGAGAATTGTTTTTATTATTTTGAGTTAAAATGTGGCTAAAAAAAATGTATTCGACAAAATTACTAAATATTTTTCTTTGGAATTGCTTATATGTTCTTTACATATGAATGTTTCTATTATGTTAAAAATTATAAATTTGCATCCTTGTAATTATTTATAAGGATTTATTTATGTGTTTTATGTACTTGGAACTACTTTTATGGTTGCTATTAATGTGAATTTAATATGTTTAGAATCTTTGAACACAAAACAAAATTAAAGATTTTATCATGAAATCAAATCATATATAAAGGAATTGATCATTTGATTATAAAGAATTAAGACCTATGTTCCAAAAAAAAATTTAGTACCATAAAGGATAATTTTTTTTAATGATTTTCAGTAACTATGTTCAAAAATAATTTTAGTACCATAAAGAAGAAAATTATCATTCCTATTATTAGAACCATATTATTTATTGAAATGAGTTTATTATCATTCCTAAAAATATCACTCTTCTTTACAATCTCCAACACATGAAAGTCTTAGGCTATGAGAAAGACTTCTATCTTAGTTTGACAAAACAAGTAATCAATATAGCAATATGAATGTATTGGCCCTCTTAGCCTATTAATTATCCATATTGAATTATATTAAATACGAATTTGTCTTTTTCTCAGGCTATAATATGTGTTTTAGAGCATCGATTACCCACCAACCTTGTTGTTCGTTTTTGTACTCTGCGGTTGTCCATCCATCTAGTTAAGTTGTCCAACTAAAGTCCACATATGTTTTGATTTAATAGTATGTAAGTTTCTGTTTGGGTTTTGTGTGATTGCAAATGAGGTGTTGGTTTTGAGTTGTGATTTGCAATATTCTTAGAAACATAAGATGGTGTATACCCGAATATCTAGAGGACATTCAAGAACAGACCCTATGAATATGACATATGAGGAGCTATAGTTTGTGTTTATATAATTATTCATATCATGTAGAACTTTTTGTAAACAAAGGAGTAAACATCTCAAATACTAGTGATGATGTAAATATTTGTTTTAATGACTACTATGTAAATTATCTTAGTGAATGAAATGGAAAGTTGCCATTCAATGTTTGTAAAGTGTACGATGCACCACAATCGTGGGCAAGGTTTAAACATAAATACTTCTCTTTTAAGTGATGTTTGAAACAACTACTAATAAGGTACTTTCCTATGATGCATTTAGGCTTAAATGAGGCCTTGACTGAACCTAGTTTGATGATGGATTAGGTGATTAAAGTGAGTATGGTGTATTAGGTATAAATGAATGATTAAATGATGATGTTAGAATGATCAAACGTTTTAATTAAGGATATATACACAGAATAGTCAAATTAAACATGCATTGTACATAACATATAGACATATGTCTATGATTGAGTATTAATATGATTGAGCAAATTAGTAATGTGTAAATGTGTGTGTGTGTTGCATGATATAGAGGCGCAAATAGAACAACAACATCTAAACATTGCGGGGACATCAAGGCAATAGCTATCTAGAGTGTATTGCGAGTAACCTAGGTGTTCTCACTAAGATTGTTTGTATATGATAATAATTCAATTATTGAATTGCTAATTATGTGAATGTGAAAAATGCTAGATATTGATGGTCTGAGGAGTTTGTTAATTAAAATCGTATTGCTTCACTGAATGTGAATCTAAAAAAATAAGTGTTCTTAACAATTATGTTGAATGCTAGACTTATGTCCGATGAAAATGTGAAAGTAAATATGGAAACTTAATAAAAGAGACTGATTGCGTACATGTGATTCTGTTGCATTTCATTACATGATATGCATGATCAGATAAAGGAAGTTGTGATGGATTAGCCAATGAAAAAGAGCTTAAAGCCTAGAATGTGTATAAGAGCCACAGACTCAATATGTAAAATGAGCTCGGTATCCCTAACAGATACGGGACTATCATTAATAAGCTCGATATAGACAACAGATACAAGACATTTAAAAAGGCACTCGGTCACAGCAAAGTAACAACTGAAAGTGAGTCACATTTGCATTACATATACATTTTAATATGTATAATTTGAATGATTGAAATGGTTTATTTGAACTATTCTAAATGAGAAAAGTGAAACAAGTGAACAAAATTGTATTTGATGCAATATGATGATTGGTGAAGTGATGTTCATTATATGATGATATAATTTTTTTTGTGAATTTTGAATGTAAACTGTTTGTGTGAATTCACATGAGTGAGCACATCGATGATGGTTTGCTTATTGAGTTCACAAATCTCATCAAATTGCAATGTGGCTTTTCAGGTACAAGAGAGGAGACTTAGCTTCTAAGAAAAATTAGAAGAAACCTACTACTACATTTTGGACTCAAGAAATGATTCAAGGTTGGTCAGCTGAAACTTAAGAGTTAGATAGAGTTTTTGTATAATTCCTCTTTCATGTAGTATAATTTGTAAAAACAGCAGTAGAATTTGATAAGGTTTTGATATTGTATACATGGATTGTGTATGAAAAATTGCAGTGTATTATGTTTTATAAATGGAATAAGGAATTAGGTTTTTTGGATATTTCTATTACTTATGTGTGATGCCATTTAAGTTAATGTGACTGCTCTAACCTACAGTCTTCATGGTTTATGTTCCCGAATATCCTCGAGATGTTTGGGGAGGTACCTTTTAGAGGTGGTGCATTACATATATAGGTTGGAAACCCGTGATACAACTTCGATGAGGCTTATCGGTGAAAAATTCCACCAGTCTATGAGTGATAGCTAGAAGTCCCTTTTTCGGTTCACAAGTGTAAGCAATACCATGTACCTTAGTGTTTCTTTGCTTTCAAACTTTGTGAACAAACTTCAATAAGGAAGACTTTAATAATTTTATCATCATTCCTTTGATGGAGTTATTCAAATAGTTTGTTTCTTACTTTCAAACTTTAAAGATCCATCTTTCCATCAACTATAAAGCTTCTTAATTTGAATTTCATATGTATCATAGTTCTTTATGTATTAAGGTGTATGGTTATGTAATTGATGATTTCCATCACTTGATCATTAGACCAAACTTATAAGTTGATCAGTTCAAATTTCCTTAAAGAGACCACATTTAGTTTTTAACTAGATTTCACTAATAATAAGATGATTTTCATAATACATCACATTCCCCTTTTAAATATGCACCCAATGATGAGAATTCTATAAAGAAATATGCATATTGGACTTCCTTCAAAACAAAAATGTAGGTCATCCTTGCATATTGGGCTCCAAGCATTTTTTTCATATATTAGGCTTTTTCTATCATCATTGGGCAGAAGATAATTAAATAGTCTTAATATTTCCTTTCATCTTTAACAATAGCCATAATGTCTTGAACGTCCGTGTTCACCACTTTGTGAACAAACTTGAATAAAAAATCCCTTTTAATGGATAATAAACCTATAGGATGGTATATAGGCTAGAAACCCGTAATGTACCTCCGATGAGGTTTATTGGTGAAAAATTTCATGAGCCTAGGAGTGATAGCGAGAAGTCCCTTTCTCGATTTCGCAGGTGTAAATAACACCACGTACCTCATTGTTTCTTTACTTTTAAATTGTGTGAACGAACTTCAATAAGAAAGGCTTTAATAATTTTATAACCATTCCTTTGATAGAGTTATTCAAATAGTTTGTTTCTTACATTCAAACTCAAATGATCCATCTTTCAATTGATTGTGGAGCTTCTTAATTTGCATTCCATATTTATCATAGTTCTTTATATAATAGGGTGTATGGTTATTTAATTGATGATTTCCATCACTTGTATAGCTACGTGGATAAAAGTTGGATGTCTCATCAGAAATGGTCCGCTAAATATGTAGAAGGAGTTAAGAGTTTTATACAATTTGTGCAAGATCAAATGGGTGATGAATGTCGTATTTATTGTCCTTACATTGATTGCTTAAATGTTAATTTTCAAAGTCAAGATGTGGTATTTAATCACTTGCTAATATGAGGTATAGATAAATTCTATACTATATGGCTTTATCATAGAAAACGTAAGGGAACAAGTTGTAGTAAAAGTGGTAGTACAAGTTATGATGTTAGTAACAATAATGATATAGATGATTGTTATGTTAATGATAATGATGATGATGGAATAGGGGAGATGTTAGAGGAATATGGGAATTATATGGCAATGTGAATGAAACCGGTTTGCCTAACATCATTGGTAGTATCACTAAAAATAATTTTAATAAGTTATTGAAAGTTGCACAAAAAGAATTATATCCAAGGTGCTCAAATTTCTCATAGCTCTCTTTTGATATGAGGTTGTTGGATTTGAAGGAGTGTAATCAAAGGAGTAACAAGTCTTTTGACATGTTAATTCACTTAATCAACGATGCATTACATGTTCAACACAAATTGCCTAAATATTACTATGATGCAAAGAAATTGTTGAGGGACCTTGGACTAGGATATATTTCAATTTATGCTTGTAAGTGTGATTGTGTTCTATTTTGGAAGGAAAGTAAACATCTTGAAGAGTGTCCGATTTGTGGTACATCAAGGTAGCAAGTGGATATTGCGAGAGGGAAAAAGATACTGAATAAAATCCTGCAATACTTTCTTATTAAACCATGACTAGACTTTTTATGTCAACTAAACTCAATAGATGATAACATTATGCATCATCCAGTAGACTCAATGGGATGAAAAGAATTTGACAGAAAGTTTCCATGGTTTTCACATAATTGTCGTAATGTTCGACTTGGATTGGCCTTAAATAAATTTAATCCTTTCGGTAATATGAGTACTTCATAAAATATGTGTTCGGTAATTCTAATGCTATACAACTTACCTCCATCGAAGTGGATGAAGGATCCTTTTATGTTATTGTCTTTGCTTATTACAAGACCTATTGCTCCCAGCTAAGATATCAATGTATACATGCAACCATTAATTGATGACTTAAATGATTTATGGGAATTTGGAATACAAACTTTTGATATTGTTCAAGATGAAACATTTATAATATATACCGCTGTGTTGTAGACTATAAATGATTTTCAACTTATGGTAATTTATCTGGGTGGAGCATTAAAGGATATGTGGCTTGTCCTACATGTAACCATCAAACTTATTCAATAAGGCTACAAAGTAAAATATGTTATATAGGCCATCATCATTATTTAAAACATAGGCATAAATGGAGAAGAAGTAAATTGTTTAATGGAAAAGTAAAATTGGGTGAAGCTCTGTTGTAGTTTCCTGGTGATGATATTGCTTACCAGCTATCACATTTGGGTAACATTACACCTGACAAATGCCCAAGTAATAGAAAGAGAAAGAGAAATGATGTTAAACTCAATTGGACTAAAAAAAACATATTTTTAAACTCAATTGGACTAAAAAAACATATTTTTCAATTTTCCATATTGGAAGGAATTACTATTGAGGCATAATCTTGCATGAAGCATAATGAGAAAAATATTTGTGAGAATATTTTAAGAACTTTGATGGGAATTGATGGGAAATCAAAAGAAACAATTAAGGCTAAAATTAAATTGGAAGACATGAATATAAGAAAAGACTTGCATTTGGAAAGAAGATATGACGGTTCATACATTATTCCCCCTACTTGTTAACACATGTCAAAAAGGGAGAAGCAATCTTTTTGTCAATTTCTTAAATTAGTGAAGTTTTCTGATGGGTATTGTTGTGTCTAATTTTTGTTACTTTTAATTGCCTTCATATCTTGATTTTGGTTACAAATCTTTATATTTTGATCTAAATGTGAGATTAATTGAGTGAAAATGGTGTGAATATTGCATGAATGTTAATTGGGTTATTTTGTGAATTTTGCATTAAAACACCAAATTCACGTAATTTTTGCATTAAATGTTCCAAGTCACCACCGTTTAAGGTGGTGATTTTATGTCACCACCGTGCATGGGGATATCACACTCGTGACTCCCCATGCATAGGTGTGACAAGGGGATGTCACACCCATGATTCTCCATGCACACTCGTGAGATGAACTTTGGCTTTAATATGTGGCCACTCACGATGTTAATACGCACAACCCTAAACTTAAAGAGAGGGGAATAAAAGGAAGAGAGGGTGGCAGCAGAGAAGAATCATCTTTCATTCACTATTTCATTGGTTCACTCACACAGAGACATAGACATGGGAGGCATAGAGAGATAGAGAAAAAGAAGATAAACAAAAGATAGAAATAGAGAAAGGAAACAGAGTGAGTTGGGAAGAAGAGCAAAACAACAGAGAGGTGGAAGCTTGGGAGGCATCGAAAGCTTGAGCTGGAGCTAAATCCCATTCAATTTGAGTTAAAATTCGTCTGGGGAAGAAGTTGAAGTAGATGGCAAGAGCCAAAGTTGGAATCTTGAGAGGGACTGGAGATAGCCACAACTCTTCATCCGATGATTTGTTTGCCTATTCTATTTCTCATTTGTTACTTTGTTTCTTTCATTTTTCTATCTGTTATTAACTGATTTAAACTCTTATTAGTTTAGCCAACTATTATTTGTTTCTGTTGATAATCCATTCGGTATTCACTATTTTATTATTGTTTTAATACTTTTGTTAACAGTAACTTGCAATTAAAGTGTTTAATGATGATGAATGTGGTGACATCCGTGATGGGTTGATATCTTTTCTTTATAATTAGTGTAGCTATTTAGTTGAATATGCATGATTGGGTTATGGATCTGTTGTTTTATTTATTACTGTGGTTTCTGAACTGAATGGATGTAATAGAACGGCCAAACTTTGCATCATTTTAATGTTAAATGAAGATTCAAGAGATGAAGTTTAAGAGGATCAATAAGCCATGGACACTTAAGTTAAGAATTATAAATATATTAACTTAAGTGGTAATTGGTAGTTGGGTTTTCATTATTAATTCGGATAATAACTTGTTGAATAACAAAGTTAGACTAGTTCATTATTCGAATCAATTTATATCCTAACTATTAATTTTAGTAAGACAGTAATGCAATCATTTTCCCTTGATCATGCATTAGAGATTAAATTAGTAAAATTAATTATCAAGAGTTTTTCCACTTCGATTAATCTATTTGTCTTTGCTCCCAACTGATTCCGTCTATTTTTCAATTTAATTTCATAATTTTCCTTGAAAGCTTTCTCTCAACAATCGAGATAGAATGTTTAAGAATGCATTATTTTAATTTTTATTTTTTAATATAAACTTAATTTAAGTTGACTAATTTCACCTCTGTGGGAGACAACCCTAGGTTATCAACTACAACTATCTCGTATACTTGTGAGTAGGATAGCCTAGGTCTTTTTAGAACTTTTTGGGTATAAAAAGTTTTTGGTGCCGTTGCCGCCTATCAGGCCCAGGTCACCCGCATGACCAACAAGGTTACTCATCACTATATTACCAAAAAAAAAAAGATTAAAAAGAAGGCTTGTGTACACAAATAAACATATTAAGTCGAGTTTCACTAAAATAAATATCAAACAACTAAATTGAAAGACAAAACAGAATGATGAGGGTTTTGCTCCCATTTAGCACTTCTTTAATTTCTTTTAGCTGGATCCCTTAAATTGTCGTTGAAGTGGATCGCCAAATCGATGGCTTTTACGGTTTTCATTTCAATCTCTTATATTTGTCTTCCTAGCAGCTGTCTCCACTCCTCAATTTCGAACGCCATGCTTATTGCTATACTTCACACCGCATCGATGCAGCTACCACCACACTTTCTTATCATATTCCTTTCCCTATTCTTTTTATTGTTTGTACTGCATGTAGTTTAATTTATTTTAGTCTTTAATGTTTACCCTTGTTTGTGTTCATATTTGTTTTTTGCCTTAGACCTCTATTTTTCCTTTTTTGTGTCACATTAGGAATAATGTGATGTTTAAGTATGGGGGGAGTATTAATTGTATATTTTGTGTTTATTTTCCTATTTATTATTTATAGATGCATGATTATTAAATGACCTCAATTAGGATTAGAAATCAATAATATGAGTGAATGAGTATACTTGCATACTTAAATTGATTAACTTGGATTTCAGTTAAAATGACCTTACTTATTGTGATTGATGAATGACATTTTTCATTTGGTAAGAATTTGAGCCTTTTTGAATTATTAAACACCAATTTCAAGTATTCTTTGTTGAGAGTGTTCTTTCATGATGAAGGAACTCTAGAACTTCCTTGAAAATACTAGTTAAGATCACATAACCTTATGCAAATGTTGAAATGATGAAGGCAATTAAGATTTACCTTGTAGCTTAAAAAGCCACCATAATGTCACCCTTAGTGAATCCCTTTGAGCTTAAATGAATCCGTTTCTTTCTTTAAAGCCAAAATATGAACCTTGACTTTGATTGTTTATCCACTTCATTACACCCACCATAAGGGCAAGTTGAGCATTTGAAAAGGTATAATCAGGTTTAGGGAATAAGTGTAGGGGATTCATAACTTATACTTGGCTTTTGAGTTAGGGATGGGTATGGTTGTCGTAATTTTCTCTCCTCTATATTTTTCTTCCGTTAATTTCCTTGTTTAAATGAAGAAATAAATAAATAAATAATAATAATAATAATAAAAAATAAATAAATAAATAAAAAGAAAAAAGAATAAAAAATGAATTGAAAAGAAACAAAGGAAAGGAAAGAAAAGATGACTAGAAAATGAGAGAAGAGGAGAGACATAAAAATGGGGAGTGCTAACTTTATTAAATGAGAGGAAAGAATTGAGTGTTTTATTTGCCATTTTTCTGAATTACTTTGAATGCCCAATTAGTTCTATGGTTTTAAACTACAATTTTTCTTTTTTTCCTACCTTTAGCCTAGCCTCATCACAACCAAAATAAAGACCTTCAGATTAATGTTTATGTTCGATATGAGTGGTGGAGATTGGATTAGTAAGCAAGCCTATGGTAGATACCTTACATGAAATGAACAATAATTGAATATTTACTTCCTTTGAATGCTTAAGAGGATGGAGAGTGGAGTGAGTGTCTATCAAATTTGTTGATGGTTCTTTGAATTGAAGTGCCTATTGGTTTTGGCTAAATATACGAAGAATTGCTTATTCATAGAGTATTATGAGCTTCAAGTTCTTAGGTTGTGATTGTTGAATTGATCTTTGATATCTTTGACTATTGTTTGGGAAAATTGTTGTTTTCATTGTTTGTTCTTTTATAGTTTAGTGTTCTTTATTACACTTGAGGACAAGCACATTTTAAGTGTAGGGGAATTTGTTGTCTAATTTCTATTACTTTTAATTTCCTTCATATCTTGCTTTTGGTTACAAATCCTTATGTTTTGATCCAAATGTGAGATTAATTGAGTGAAAATAGTGTAAATATTGCATGAATGTTGATTGGATCATTTTGTGAGTTTTGCATTAAAACACCAAATTTATGTAATTTCTGCATTAAATGTTATCAAGTCACCACCATGAAAGGTGGTAATTTTATGTCACCATTATGCATGGTTAATGCAAGGGGTGATATGGGGATGTCATACACCCCCTTGCATTAATACATGGTAGCTCATGATGTTAAGGCACACAACCCTAATCCTAAGGAGAGGGGAATAAAAGGAAGAGAGGGTAGCGGCTGAGAAGAATTATTTTTCCTTCACTGTTTCATTGGTTCACTCAAACAGAGACACAAATATGGGAGGTGCAGAGAGGTAGAGGAAAAGATGATAAACAAAAGAGAGAAATAGAGAAAGGAAATGGTGTGAGTAGGGAGAAGAGCAAAATAACAGAGAGGTGGAAGCTTGGGATAGGCTGAAAGCAAGAGCTAGAGCTGAATCCCATTCAACTTAAGTGAACATTCGTTAAGGGAAGAAGTTGAAGCAGCAGGTGAGAGCCAAAGTTGGAAGCTTAAGAGGGACTGAAGATCTCCATAACTCTTCATCTGATGATTTGTTTGCATATTCTATTCCTCATTTGTTGCTTTGTTTCTTTCATTTTACTATATGCTATTAACTGACTTATACTCTTACTAGTTTAGCTGACTTTTATTTGTTTCTTTTGATAATCCATTCGGTATTCACTGTTTTATTATTGCTTTAATACTTTTGTTAACAGTAACATGCGATTATAGTATTTAATGATGATGAATGTGGTGACATCCGTGATGGGTTGATTTCTTTTCTTGAGGATTAATGCAGCTATTTAGTTGAATATGCATGATTGGGTTATGGATCTATTGTTTTATTTATTGTTGTGGTTTCTAAACTGAATGGATGTAATAGAATGACCAAACTTTGCATCTTTTTAGTGCTAAATGAAGATTCAAGAGATGAAGTTTAATATGGATTGAGAAACTATGGACACTTAGGTTAAGAATTAGAAATATATTAACTTAAGGGGTAATTGGTAGTCGTGTTTTCATTATTAATTTAGATAATAACTTATTGAATACGAAAGTTAGACTAGTTCATTATTCGAATCGATTTAGAACCTAATTATTAATTTTAGTAAGACAGCAATCCAATTAGTTTCCTTTAATCATACACTAGAGATTAAATTAGTGAAATTAATTCTCAAGAGTTTTTCCATTTTGATTAATCTATTTGTCTTTGCTCCTAATTGATTATGTATTATTTTCAATTTAGTTTTGAAATTTTCCTTAAAAGCTTTCACTCAACAATCGAGATAGATGTTTAGGAATGCATTGTTTTCATTTTTGTTATTTAATTCAAATTTAATTTAAGTTGACAAATTTCACCTTTGTGGGAGACGACGTTGGCAACTACAATTATCTTGTATACTTGCAAGTAGGATAGCCTAGATCTTTTGAGAACTTTTTTAGCATAACAGGTATGCGTCAAATAGAGGTCGTTGTGTGAATGTTAAAGAGGGAAAAGTATTAGGGTTGAAAAAAATGATTATCATGTACTTTTGCAACGATTACTTCCTGTTGGAATGTATAGGTTGAGTCAATTGGGTGTGTTTTTAAAGAAATTATGTTACAAGACATCTAAAGTTGAAGAGCTTGGCAAAATGGAAAAAAACATAGCCTATGTAAGCTTGAACTAGTATTCCCCTATCTTTTATAAGAGAGGTGGAAGCTTGGGATAGGCTGAAAGCAAGAGCTAGAGCTGAATCCCATTCAACTTGAGTGAACATTCGTCTAGGGAAGAAGTTGAAGCAGCAGGTGAGAGTCAAAGTTGGAAGCTTAAGAGGGACTGAAGATCTCCATAACTCTTCATCTGATGATTTGTTTGCATATTCTATTCCTC
>JAOSBN010000006.1:6786495-6825908 GCA_027563595.1 Erythroxylum suave | reverse complement strand
TTTACTATATGCTATTAACTGACTTATACTCTTACTAGTTTAGCTGACTTTTATTTGTTTCTTTTGATAATCCATTCAGTATTCACTATTTTATTATTGCTTTAATACTTTTGTTAATGGTAACATGCGATTAAACTATTTAATGATGATGAATGTGGTGACATCCGTGATGGGTTGATTTCTTTTCTTGAGGATCAATGCAGCTATTTAGTTGAATATACATGATTGGGTTATGGATCTATTGTCTTATTTATTGTTGTGGTTTCTAAACTGAATGGATGTAAAAGAATGACCAAACTTTGCATCATTTTAGTGCTAAATGAAGATTCAAGATATGAAGTTTACTATGGATTGAGAAACTATGGACACTTAGGTTAAGAATTAGAAATATATTAACTTAAGTGGTAATTGCTAGTCATGTTTTCATTATTAATTTAGATAATAACTTATTGAATACGAAAGTTAGACTAGTTTATTATTCGAATCGATTTAGAACCTAATTATTAATTTTGGTAAGACAACAATCCAATTAGTTTCCTTTGATCATGCACTAGAGATTAAATTAGTGAAATTAATTCTCAAGAGTTTTTCCACTTTGATTAATCTATTCGTCTTTGCTCCTAATTGATTCCGTCTACTTTTCAATTTAATTTTGAAATTTTCCTTAAAAGATTTCACTCAACAATCGAGATAGATGTTTAGGAATACATTGTTTTCAATTTTATTTTTTAATTCAAACTTAATTTAAGTTGACCAATTTCACCTTTGTGGGAGACGACCTTGGGTTAGCAACTACAATTATCTTGTCTACTTACAAGTAGAATAGCCTAGATCTTTTGAGAACTTTTTGAGCATAACAGATATGCATCAAATAGAGGTCGATGAGTGAATGTTAAAGAGGGAAAAGTATCAGAGTTGAAAAAACATGATTATCATGTACTTTTGCATCGATTACTTCTCGTTGGAATGCAGAGGTTGGGTCAATTGGGTGAGTTTTTTAAGCAATTATGTCACAAGACATCTAAAGTTGAAGAGCTTGACAAAATGGAAAAAGACATAGTCTATATAAGGTTGAACTAGTATCCACCCCCCCATGTTTTCTGATGTTATGGTTCGTTTGGCATTTGTGGACTAGTTCAATTTTGATGGATGTTCCTTATTGAAAGGTAATTTATATTAAATTTTTCTTTTTTAAAATTTATTTGTTAGTAACAATTCCTAATATTTATATTTTGTTGAGGTTTTTATACTTTCTTAAGCATTATGTACATAATAGACCTTGACCTGAAGTGTCTATTGCAGAGGCTTATATAGCAAATGTATACTTGACATTTTGTTTGATTTGCTTAAGTAATATAGAGACAAGATTTAATAGACCAGAATGTAACTTTGATTTTGATGAAGAGCGTGTCTTGTCAGTTTTCATCTAAAAAGTAAGGTCATATGGTGTAAGCAAATATAGGAGTTAACTAAAGACAAATTTGATATATATATATATATATATGGAGTATGTATGTTGGTTTTGATTCAAACAATCATATTGAAATTTTATAATTGAATCTCATTACCTTACCGTCATTTTCTTTTTTAAATAGAAAGCACAAAGAGTCCATTCGCAATAAGGGGATTATTAATGTTGACGGAAATCGAGTAAGTATCACATTGATTATATATTATGAACTTATGACAATTTGTATGTCAAATTAACTTCTAATTTCATTTTGTCATACAGATGACACAGTTACATAACTGTAACGTGTAAGAGGCGACAACAATGTTATATAGTTCTGCTTATGGACCTCATAATTGTGTGGAAACTATATATAGGTTACATTATTAATAGGGTGAGGTTTCACATAAAAGATCGAGACAGTTGACTTATAAGCCAAAATTATGGGGTAGTTGTTGAGATATGTCATGACGTTGATTTATTAACTTCCACGATGTCATCTTTAAATTAATAGAGTTACACTACATCAAGGATAAGAAGTTTATTCTATTTAAGTGCAAATGGTTTAATCTTACTGATATGAAAGTGAATGGAAATATTACTAATGTCAATTCTAGTAAGAAATGGTATGATAATGACCCTTTTGTCCTTGCAAGTCAAGTAAAGCAAGTTTTCTACTTTACTGATACTGTATTGGGTAGCAATTAGAAGGTTGTTTAAAAGTTTTAACACCAAATTGTCTTCGATTTTTGTGAAAGGGCTAATGGTCAATTCATAGAAGATGAAGATAAAGTGTATCAAGAGATTGAATCGAAGTTCAATAATGAAGCCATGAAAATAAAAGATGAAAATAGGAGAGATTTTAATCCTAATATAGTACAACTGGATGAAGTCCAAGCCAATCTTGTTGTACAAATAGATGAAGACTATACTCAGGACGAATTAAATAACAAGGATGATACTTTGGACAAATATATTAGTGATAAAGAGTCCAATGATAATGTAATTAACGATGATGATTTTCAAAATCTTGATGATGATGATTGAAGGTAAATAAATTTTTTATATTCTCTGAATTGTTATATTAGTTATGTGAATCTGTATTATTGAAATATTAGTTATGTTAATGCGTATTGTTGATGTTTTACTTATGTTTATGCGGAATGTTGGTGTTTGACTTATGGTTATGCAAATGTTGTTCATTTACTTATGTTTATATGGACTGTTTGCCTTACGCATATGGAATGTTGGCGTTTGATTTAGGTTATGCAGAATGTTAGTGTATGGTTTATGTTTTTATGGAGTCATGTTTTGAGTTATGTTATGCGTGATGTTGGTTGGTATTTGAATTGTGATATATAGAATGTTGGTGTGTGTTTTTATGTTATGCATAATGTTGGAGTGTCATTGAGTTCTGTTTTTACAAAATGTTGGTGTTTTAGTTATGTTATACGAAATATTGGTGTGTCATTCAATTTTTTCATGCAGAATGTTGGTATGTGCTTAAGTTATGATTCAGCGGAATATTAGTGTTTGAGTTGTGTTTATGTAGAATGTTTAGGTTTGATTTGTGTTTTTGTGGAACATTTGTGTTTAACATTTATTTTTGTGAAATGTTAATGTTTAACTAATATTAATGTGGAATGTTGATGTTTAACTAAAGATTATGTGTTATATTGATATTTCATTTATAAATATTCAATATAATGGCACCTGAAAGAAACAAGAGAGAGAGGCTAGCAACTACCGAAGATGTTCCTCCCCACAACAACTAAATCAATTTGACACCATCGAATAACAACCACCAATGAAGCCGGTCAGCAACAACCTCTATCTAACTCAACTAGTATTGAGGGATCTTCTGGTCTATTATTGTTAACCATCTATAATTAGAGTTATGCTTAAATATTTATTTACATGTTTAATTTGTTTTTCTTATCATTATTTTTTTCAAGTTCTAATATACAAAAAAGACATAGAGGTATCACTAAAGTGTCTGAGTTGCAACGTGTGAATGTTGTAATCAACAACAAGTTTTTTGTGCATATTGACCCCATGCAATATCATCCTATTGAAAATATTCAATTAACAAAATTATCCAGTGAGTTAGGGTCATTTCCAGGAATGAATTTTCTTGTCGATGAGCTCTCTCTTCTCTTAGATTAGATTGAAGCTCAACATCGTTGATATCGAGAACTCTGAAGTTTCAAGCTGTGTGAGTTCACTGTTGAAACAAAGGGCAAAGGATCATCGTTATTGACTTCATAAATGCTACAAGTCTTTTCCTTCAGATTTGGAGGCAAGGAGACATGTTCCTGAACGAGTGACTTCAAAAAATTGGAGTGAAATGTGTGATTATTGAACCCATACAAAGGTTATAGTTTGTCTTCTTTCTCTTCACATTTGTTTCCATTAATATATGGTATAGTTATATGGCAATTAGGTTAAATGCTTAATTATTTTGAAGCATGAGATTAAATGGTAAAATGGGAAAGTGGCAAAATGGAAATTAAATGAAATTTACAATGCCAAATTTATAAGTACATGGACTATCCATGCAAAGAACATAAGGATATGTTTAAACCCATGTGAATTTTAACCTTAGGCTTTGTTCTTTAGCTTCTTTTAAATAAAGGCATTTGAGACTTTTTAAAGAAACTTTTAACCCTAGTTTTGTCATAAAGTAAGAAGGAAATTTTGTTTTTCTGGATTTTGAAAAAGAGCTCCTGTTGTTTTTTTTAATCTTCCCCTCTCCACGGCTTTGATAGGTGTAGATTACATCGCATTTTTATAGGTAATTTGATATATGTTTAGTGATTAATTTGATTGTTTAGTGTGTGTTTAGGTTAAGAATTGTATTAGTTCATAAACATTTGTGTTTAAAGTGTTCGTTGGTTAAAAAATATTTTTGAGCTTCAATTATATATATATATTAGGTTGTTAGAGGGTATTCGGAAGAGTTTTGAAGGAGACCTGAACCAAAATATAGGGCCACGATCGTGACGGACCTGTCATGATTATGACAGAAGCACTAACATAGGGCCACGTGATCGTGACAAATATGCCATGATCGTGATAGAATCTGGAGCATAAAGCCACAATTATGGGGGGATCTGCCATAATCGTGATAGAGAGAAGATAAACCGACCAGGATCATGCACTAAAGGCCACGATCATGACCTGGGCGTAGATAGATGTGAAGTCACTTTCAGATTCGACTTTTTAAGGGACATTTCGGGCATTTCGGACCCTAAAAAGGCACTAGAGTTATATTAATTGGAAAAGACTATAAAAGAATAATGATTTTGAAACCTAAAGAGAGAGAGAGAGAGAAATAAGAGAGAGAGAAAAGAAGAAGAGGAGGGTTCCAATACCGAAGCTTCCCGAAATAGGTGATCTCCCGATATCGCCGCTTCCCTAATCATCCAACCTGAGTTTCATTTCCTTCCCATTTACTTTTTGTATTCATTTAATGTATAAGATTGAGATGGGTTGTATGGTTATAGATTTTGAGTTGTTAATGATGTTCTAACTTTTCCTTTAGGATTTTGCTTTTTTTTAATGTTAATCTAGTTGAATTGCATTTACTTGAGTTAGGTGTTGTGACTGATTAATGTATTTGCATATTTGGTAACAAACCAAAAGGGTTAACCGACTAAAAATTATTAGATTGGATTAACAAGAGTTAGACGATCTAATTGACTATTTAATCAATCTAGTCGGTAATTTCATGGAGAGAAATCCTGTGCCAGACCCGATTGTTTATTAGAGAGCTTTAGCTAGAATTGTGGGTAATTTGTCAATTGAGAGATTGCAAGTCCATAATTCGATTAGGCTTTACAATTTAGAGAGTGATTATAACTATACAGAGAGTAATCAACCCCACGATTGTCTAGAATTGACACCCCATAAACATATAAAAGGCTAGATTAACATTAATGATAGGTAAAATACCCTTTCCCATAACTTGATTAATTCTCTTTACAGGTTTCCTTTATTACATTAGTAGATTATTAGTAGTTTGTTTAATTTAGTTTATTTTTCAGTTTAATATTCGAATTTGAGTCTTAACAAAGTATAACCTGAATTAAGTGGAACCTAAGCACAATCTTTGTCCGACGATATCTACTTTTTACTTCAAGTAACAACCTATATACTTGCAATTTTTTTACATAAAACAAGCAATTAGTTTCGCAATCAATAAGTAACAACACCATATCAACTTGTGTATAGCAAGGTTTGCCATTTACCATTGAAGTTGGAGCACAGAGCCTATTGGGTGGTTAGAAAATTGAATATGGATTGGAAGCTAGCAGGAGAGAAGAGATTGTTACAACTTGATGAATTGGAAAAATTAAGAGATGATGCATATGAAAATGCCAAGTTGTATAAAGAAAGGGTTAAGAGGTGGCATGATGGCCATATTAAGAAAAAGGATTTCAAAAGTGGGGAGTTAGTGCTTTTAGTCAATTCCTGACTTCATTTATTTCCCAAAAAGATCAAGTCAATATGAAGTTTCCAATTCAAGGTTAGTCAAGTGTTTCCCTATAGAGCATTGGAGTTAGAAAATGAAAAGGTTGAAACTTTTAAAGTTAATGGGCATAGATGCGAGCTTCACTTTGGAGGCTCATTCTTACAAGAAACAGAAGTACTTTCTTACCTTTCACTCACTCTTTTATGACTTCATATGGAATGGTCAAGCTAATGACCTTAACTTAGCATGTTTGTCTTTCATTTGTTTGTCTTTGTGTTAGTATGGAGTTGTTTTGATGTGATAATATCTAGTTTGGTTTAACTGGTTTTACACTTCATTCTTTTAGTTTTTAGGTCCCCAATGATGCATTTGAGGTTACTTATAGATTTATTATGCATCATATCTTGTTGGAGGACTAAAGGATGAGAGGAAAAATGCACCACTTCCATCGGCTCCACCACCATAAGCCCATCTTGCACGTAATCTCTTATATTATTCCTTTTATATTTTAATTTGCTTTTCATAGTGCGTTTATTAATTTTGGATGCTCTCTTTTGAAAATTGAGGACAATGTTTTGTTCAAGTGTGGGAGGTAGTCTTTGTATTTATGTTTGCATTTTTCCATTCATTTAGGATGCATGTTAGGTTATTAGTATTAGGTATTTACCCCACATTTAAATATTTGTGATGAATGTGTTACCATAAGATTCTATCATACAAGTTGGAATGAGATTAAATGCATGCCTAAACTTTTGTTAGGCTACTTGAGTGGAGAGTGAACCATATGGACTAATGAAAGTAGTTGGCCGTATAAGCTTACTCAGTACTTAATGCTTGAACAATGAGGTAATGTATAGAAGCATAATGAATTTTCATTTGAGCATATGTGAGGAATTGAGTCATAATGATTCGATTCTATGGACATTTCATTTCTTTGCTTGTATGATGCTTCTTAGGTAATTACCTTTAAAACTTACTTTGAATCCATTTAAATCTACTGGATACATGCTAGATAGAAATGGTTAAAGCCTTCTTGCTTTAACCTTTGGCTTAAATGACCTATCCTTTTATTATCCCTTCCTAGCTCCGTTGAGCCTTTAACCTTTTGATTCTTAAATCAACCAATTTTAAAACCCACAAACCCCATTAGCTTACGTAATCACAAGTGAATAGAGTGATAAGTGATACTTTAGTATGGAATCACAGGTTAAGAGCACATGGCATATAGTTGATGTTTTCTGTCCATTGTTTCTTTATTATGAAAAAAAGAAAAAAAGAGAGAAAAGAAAAAAATCAAATAAAAAGGAATAATATGTAGTAGCTTCAATAAGTATGGAGTCGTATTGCATATCTTAGAATTTTATCTTTGTCATCCCTTTGTACACTTAGTAGTTTATAAATGCTTATGATAAGACCCTAAAACTTGTTTAACCCACCTTAACCTTAGCCATATTACAACTCAAAAAAAAGCCCTAATATAAGTTAAATTATAGCATGTAATCATTATGGAGAAGATTTGATGTACAACAAGTCTATGATAGTGTGGTTTCCTATAAGAAGTTTGAGTAAAATGCTAACCATCAAACATTTGAGAGAAATGAGTAAAATCCCTAAGGAAGGTCCATTTTGAATTTATACTTATCTTTGAGTGATGGTTTTATGAGTTGAGTCTGCTTATAAGCACTATTGAAAATTAGTCATGATATGTATAGTAGCTTGACACTTGAGTTGGCTAAAGTTTGAAGGATTGCATGCTTTTATCTTTGTGAAAATGAAGTGACATAATTTTATTGGTTGCATTTAATCTTTGGTTGGGGAAAAGCAGAAGTTCAAGTGTAGGGATGTTGATAGGTGTAGATTGCATTGTATCTTATAGGTAATTTGGTATGTGTTAGTGATTAATTTAATTGTTTAGTGTGTGTTTAAGTCAAGAATTGTGTTAGTTCATAAAAATTTGTGTTTTAAGGGTTCTTTAGGTGATAACATGTTTTTGAGCTTCAATTATATATATATATATGAGGTGCTGATGAGTTTGTTAGTGTTTCAGGGCATTCAGAAGAGTTTTGGAGGAGACTCGAACCAATACACCAAACTACGATCATGGGGGCCACGATAGTGACAGAAGCACCAACATAGGGCCACGATCGTGGCAAATATTCCATAATCATAATAGAAGCTCGAGCAAATGGCCACGATCGTAGGGGATTTGGCACTATCGTGACAGAGAGCAGATAAATCTACCATAATCGTGCGTTAAAGGATAGAATTATGACCTGCGCACAGACAGACTCGGAGTCACTTTTAGATACAAGTTTTTAAGGGATATTTCAGACCTTGGAAAGACACTAAGGTTACCTTAATTGGAAAAGACTATAAAAGGATAATGATGGAACCATAGAAGAGAGTCCACATTCTGCCAACATTTGGAAACCAAAAAAAGAGAGAGAAAGAAGAGAGAGAGAAAAGAAGAAAAGGAGGGTTCCAACGACGAAGCTTCCCAAAACAGGTGATCCCCCGACGCTGCTGCTTTCCCAAATCATCCAAATTGAGTTTCCTCACCATTTACTTTTTTATTCCTTTAATGTATAAGATTGAGATGAGTTGTATGGTTATGGATTTTAAGCTGTTAATGATGTTCTAACTTTTCCTTTAGGATTTTGCTTATTTTTAATGTTAATCTAGTTGAATTGTGTTTACTTGATTTGGGTGTTGTGATTAATTAATGTATTTTCATATTTCGGTAACAAATCGAGAGGGTGAACCAAGTAAAAATTATTAGATTGAACTAACAAGAGTTAGGCGATCTAATTGACTACTTAATCAATCTAGTCAGTAATTTCATGGAGAGGGATCGCATGTGAGACACGATTGTTTATTAGAGACCTTTAGAACTAATTATAATTCTAGTTAAGTTGTGAATTAAGAGATTGCAAGTCCATAAGTTAATTAGCGTTTACAATTTAGGGAATGATTATAACTCGAGAGAGAGTAATCACCCCTACAATCGTCTAGAACTGACATCCCATAAACACATAAAAGGCTAGATTAACATTAATGATAGGTAAAATCCCCTTTCACATAACTTGATACATTCTCCTTACGGATTTCCATTATTACATTATTCAATTATTGTTAGTTTGTTTAATTTAGTTTATTTTTTAGTTTAACATTCAAATTTGAGTCTTAAATAAAGCACAACGTAAATTAAGTGGTGCCTAAGCATTATGTGGGATGATATCTGCTTTTTACTACAAGTAATGACTCGTATACTTGCTGTTTTTAGCATAAAACAAGTAATTGGTTTTGCAATCAACATATGTTTCAATTTCTCATTTTTTTCTTTTGTATTCTTTCAAACTTGCAATTTTCTTCTTCCATCTGACAAAAACCAAAAGTTTTTCCATTTAGCTTATGTATTGATCAATGAATCCCTAAATAAATGGTTTATTTTTGGGGATTTTAGGATCGACGATAACCCCTTAAAGCACCATCTAGCTTTGGGAACCTTTAGGTCTTCTAATCGATCTTTAGTGGATACTTTGGAGCGCATCTCACTTAGTGCAAAGGATTTTGGGATCAATGATAACCCATTGAAACATCATCTAGCTCTAGGAACCTTGGAGTCTCATAATCGATCTTTGGTGGATACCTTAGAGTGCATCTCACTTGGTACAAAGAAGACACAATCGTGAGCAAGAAGACACAACCTTGAGGAAGGAGACATACCCGTAAGATCTTCTATTTGGATTGGAGACTAAGTTCAAGGTATAATGGTGTACATGCTTTCACTATGTGGTTTTTTGGTATATGATTGGGTTACATGACAAGATCCTTTGGGTTCTTGTTGGTTTAATTTTTTCTTAACCACTTCGGCCCTCATAAATATGACAATGGTATCAGATATTAGACTCTATTTTGTGACCATTTTTAACTAAATTAGTGCAAGGTTAATGCATGTTAAGATGGTTTGTTGATTGCATGTCTTATAGGTTAATTATTTTGTGTATTAATAAATCTGTTTTTAAACTTTTCCTATAATATTAATTTGGTGTTTAGTTATTTTATGTATTAATAAATTTGTTTTAGAACATTTTTCCTACAATATAGATTTGGTGCTTTTCTAGGTTCCAAACAGTGATTTGATTGTGTTTTAAGATCTGGAACAATTAATTTTAATTGTAGAATTGATTGAAAGCAAGGAACATCAAGGATTGAAATGTTGGAAATTTTTTCCAGCATTTTGGTTTGCACTTAGATGCATGTTTCTCTTCGAATTGTTTTGGGATATTACTAAATCAAGTTGATAGGATTGTTATTTAGGTTATAAAGGTTAAGTATATATGATATATTAATTTTTATAAGCCTTTCCACTATAAAGTTTATTTTTGAATTTATTAATGGCCTTAATTGACAAAATGTGCTTTTGACTTTTATTACATGATTTATTTTTATGAGAAATTGCCATGTTTAAATATTAGATTTTTTTAACACCCAATGGAATATATATCTTCTGTTATGTATTCTTTTGGGTTGCATATTTGCAATTGATTTATGTATTAATTATGAATAAATTTTTCATACGGGTAAATGCAAATGTTGCTTTTGTTTTGGCACTAACTTGTTTTTATAAGGATGAAAGTGAGTTTTGTATGACCAAGAAATCAATGCCTTATATGTTATATTGCTTCCCTTTTGAATGAATGTTAATTTATTAGATTAGTTAATTAAGCAAGTATGTTAACTTGCTTTTGATGTAATTCATTCATTTGAGACTTGCATGCCTATTATATTTGGGATGGTGATTCTAAAATGTGATTTTATTTCCTTTTTGAATAGTTCTGCTTAGGAATGGGTTTTAAATTTTGATATTTTGATTTGACCATAGAGATGGTGAAGAAAACAATGAGATGTGGGAAAAGTCTCCAAAAGGGCTATATAAAACTCACAACAAACGTTTAATATTATTTGTGATGTTATATTTTTCATAAGTTAAGTATGAATGTACATTAACATGATTGCAATAATAATAATAAAAAAGGGGGTTGACAATTTCTTGAGTTATATGGAAGAATTTGAAATTGTAATTAATATGATTAACAAATTGTGTGACAATTTGATCCTTAAATTTTTTTAAAAAGAACATCCCATATAATATTAAGTAATTTTCCCTCCCCACTCTATCTACGTCAAACTGTCGATCGTTAGATGACAACGAGCATCACTTTCTATCTTTAGGAGTCATGTGGTATGTCAGACATCAAACAAAATGGAGTGAGGTTAACTTAACAAGGAATCAAAACGGTTTTGAATCTTGGGGAAAAGTTTTTTTTTTAACATTGGATGTTAACAAACCAAGAATCACATACGAAGTGATTAGCAAAGAGTTGCTTACCTAAAATAACTAAGTTCCTGGCTTGTCCTTAGTAAAGATAGGGATCTTGGACCTACTACAGAAAGGAGTAATTATAAAAGTTGTAGGATGTTAAGTGAAGATGATGTGAATTATGAATTAATATGTCGTGAATTTTAGTATGATCAATTTTCAATTGGAAAATTGGAATTAATTGTTACTGATTGGGATATTAATGAATTAATATGCACATTTGTACTAGGACAAATGCTAAGTGGTAGGATAAATTGATACATGAAAAAATAGGATTACCAAGCTTAAAATTGAGTGACATTTGGCATAATTAAATGTGTGACAAATGGACTAGTAATTAAATGACAATTGGATCAATTAGCATGTGACAAGTGGACCAATCTTGGAATGACATATCGACTGATTAGTAAGCGACAATGTCAACTAAATTTGTGGATTGGTGGCAGCATCTTGATTAGGAAAATGTAACACATGCCTTAAGACAAATGTTGACATTAGAAGGTGACACCTAGCATGTGATGTAGCAAGTTTTTGTAGCTGAGTTTTGCTGCTTCTTTCCTTTGTTTCTTTCACCAAAATAGCTCCTTCTTTTCTTTGTAATTTGCTCGAATCCTAGCTAAGTTTCTACACAAAAACCATGTGTATATCCTACACCAAATTGCCAAGAAACTAGCTGAAAGTGATCATCTTATTGCTGTCCGAAAATCATCTTTGTTTTCACTTTAAGTTAGTGTCGATCTTGCTTGCATGGAAACTTGGTTTAATCTGAAGTTTTTTGTTGAAATGGAAGCCTAATAGGTAAGTAACTATCTGATTTTTATGGCATGTCAAATGATATAAGAATGATGCTGGAATTGGAACGAAATGCATGTGATATTGGTGAAGATATGTGCTGGAAAATGTTGCATGAACTTGGAAGTTTTTCTGTTTTGTTTTTGGTATATGTATAGGGCATTATTTGGATGAATTATACTGAAATTTAATGTATAAAGAGTGAATTTATGCTAAAGAAGTTGTTCAAAGAGTGTTCTTGAATTGATAATGTAAGATAGATTTTTGGTTTAATTTGTGATGTATGAAATATTAGGATTTGTGAGCTGTTAATTTAATAATTTTGAACTGATATTGGAGAGGTTATTGATGAGGAATTGGAGTATGATTCAGGCCCGATAGAGATATAATTGACGAACTATAAAGAGGATGTTTTAACTTTCGTATAAAGTGTGAAAAATCTGGAAAACTAATGAATGGATGCTTTTCTGGTCTGTTTTTACGTATACGAAAATGGTAGTTTTTATACTATTGTATGGATGATTTAAGTTGGGAATTGAATTATAATTGATGAGGAATTCATTCTAAAGATAGGTGTTATTAAGGTGTTTTCAAATCTGAAAATTTTGAGCTGTAGGTGTGTTGTAAAAGAATGAATGTTAATGACATAACTAAGCAGAATTTTGTAAGCCTTAGTGTAACCAATTTGGAAGTTTAATTAACTTGAAATGAAGTAACCTTAAGAGACATGAAATCTGGAAATTTTCAGATGTTAGTGATGTCTTTAATCTTGTTAAATTCTTGAGGTATTGAAGGTAGAAAGATTACACACATTAGTGATGTTGTTGACAAATTTTGGAATTTTAATTTCAGCCTTGTGTTCATGTTGAACCAAACAGGAAATTTCAGTCTAAATTGGCATATTTGGACTTGATTAAGGTTAGGAATGATCCTAGCTTGTTGCTTGATTAATTGGATAAGATCTTGATAAGTTTATGTAGTTAATTGATGTCATAATCTAAAGAATGGACTGTTTTGATGTGTTGAGTTCAAATCTGGAATTCTGATTTGTTAAAGGAATAAATGAGTTCTTTTAATGCAAATATGATCTTTAGGAAATTAATAATGGTTATAAGGTATGGATGAATGAGTATTGAAGAACATAGGGTATTTATGAATGAGAGTTGGGTGAATGTATGAGTATATGTTGCTGGAATCGATTAGGAAGTGGAAATCTTATCTACTTGGCAAAATGTCAATGATACCCTTCACAAAGAAAAGTGAGAGGGTAAATGACTTATTGGGTCTAATACATAGTGATTTATGTGGACCAGTGAGTATTAATGCTCGAGGTGGTTTTCAATACTTCATCAGTAGATATGGATATGTCTATTTAATGAGACATAAGTCTGAATTTTTTGAAAAGTTCAAAAAATTCAATAATTAAGTTGAGAACCAACTCGAAAAGAAGATTAAAGTCTTGCCATCAGATCATAGAGGTGAATACTTGAATCATGAGTTTGGTGCTTATCTTCGAGAGTGTGGATCATTTCATGACTTGCCCCTCCTGGAATGCCATAATGGAATGGTGTTTTCGAGAAGCGAAATTGAACTTTGTTAGACATGGCTTGATCCGTGGTGAGTCAAACCAAACTTCCAATCTCTTTTTGGGGATATGTGATTGAAACTGCTGTATTCACACTAAACAAGGTTCCATCAAATTTCGTAGAAAGGACACCATATGAGATATGGTTTGACAAAGTGCCTACCATGTCTTTTCTTGGTTGGTTAATTGGTCACATTTTATTCATGAAATGGGTTGGAATGATATTAATTTGGATACGGCAAAATAATTCTATTAGATCTAATGTATGTATTTGATCGAATAAGTACCCTATGTCAAAATTGAGAAATTTTATGACTCGAATCTTTAGTATTCTCTTATTTATTACATGTATAAAAAATAGATACAAAATCATAAAAATGAAAGGAGGTCAATTTAATAAATTAAATATTTGATTACTTAAAAACAGTAAAGTAACATTAAACAATTAAAGAATAAATTATTTTAAAAGATTTGGGGTTGCGAGGCATGTGTCAAATGTTTAACGTCTGACAAGCTTGGCCCTAAATCAAACAAGTGCTTCTTTGTGGGGTATCCTAAGGAAACTAAAGGATACTACTTCTATCACAAGTCAGAGAATAAATTATTTGTTGCTCTACATGGTTTGTTCTTCGAGAAAGAGTTTCTCGTGAGAGGAAGTAGTGGGAGTAATGTTAGACTTGAAGAAATTCAGGAAAGACTACAAGATAATGAAGCTAATGGGAGCCACATTGACCCACTCCTAGATGCTTCTGTCAATAGGATTCAAGTACAACCAACTCCACAAGTAGTTATGGAAGAGGCTCACGACCGGCCTCCAATTGAATTGATATAACTAGAAGTTGAACTTGATCCACAGGGAGTTGTGAACGAAGGTCAACTAGAAGTAGTTTCACTATGAAGGTCAACTAGGTTAGTCCGTGCACCTGAGAGGTATATGGGACTACATGAAGTGACGGTGTTGGACAACGAAGATCCATTGAACTATAAGGAAGCGATGGAAAGGCTAGACTCCGAAAAATGACAGGGAGCCATAAAATTTGAGATATAGTCCACGTATGACAACTAGGTTTGGAACTTATTTGATCTTCGTATTGGGGTAAAGCCTATTGAAAATTAGTGGATTTTTAAAAAGAAGATAGACATAGATGGAAATTTGACTACTTACAAAGCACAACTAGTTGCAAAAGGTTTCAGACATATTCAAGGAGTTAATTATGACGAGACCTTCTCATTAGTGGCTATGTTTAAATCAATTCGGATCCTTCTAGCAACTGCCGCTTTCATGATTGTGAAATTTGGAAAATGGATGTCAAAATCGCCTTTCTAAATGGGGATTTAGAAGAGGATGTGTATATGACACAATTAGAGGGTTTTGTGGATCTAAAACTCGCTAAAAAGGTGTGCAAGCTTCAAAGATCCATTTCTGGATTGAAGCAAGTGTCACAAAGTTGGAATAAGCACTTTGACAATGAAATCAAAAGGTTTGATTTTGTCAAGTGCGAGGATGAACCTTGTATGTACAAAAGAATTAATAGGAATGCATTTGTCTTCCTAGTGTTATATGTGGATGACATACTTCTTATCGGGAATGCCATTCATTTTTTGTAGTTCATCAAGTCCTTATTCATGAAGGTATTCTCAATTGGCTCTTTCACATACTTCAAGATATGCACTCCTCTTGATGTATGATATGATCTGAGTATAACTAGCAGGTATCAGGCTACTCCAAACCTAGGTCATTGAACTATAGTCAAGAATATCACCTAAAAACGTCTAAGGATATGTTCCTTGTTTATAGCAAGGATTTTGAGCTCGTTGTAAGGACTTACACTGATGCTAGTTTCCAAACCAAATGTGATGATATGAGGTCACAATCAGGGTATGTGTTCATCCTTAATAGAGAAGCTATGAGCTGGAAAAGTTCTAAAGAAGAGACCACAACTGATTCCACCACTGAGTCCGAGTACGTAGCTGCTTCCGAAACGACTAAAGAGGGACATTGGATTAAGAAGTTCATCTTTGAACTTGATGTAGTTCCTAGTTTCGCTAGACCAATTGAGCTCTATTTTGATAACAATGGAGCTATTGTTTAGACAAAGGAACCAAGGTCACACCAAAGGTCCAAGCATGTTCTACAACGATATCTCCTCATACGAGCGATTGTAGAGAGGGGAGATGTAAAGCTCTGCAAAGTTGATTCGGTCGAGAACACAGCTGAACACTAACAAAACCTCTTTCTCAAGCCAAACATTTAGTTCACACTACATCAATGGATATTAGATACATTGGAGTTTGGCTTTGAGTATATTTTTCTTTATACATAAAGATGCATTTTGTTTGTGAGGTTACACTTGTTTAGAGCTTTTATGCATAAAGAAGCATTAGGATTGGCTCTAGCTCAAGTAGGAGATTTTTAGTGTTATGATCCAAAAGCCAATTATAGGGTGGTTATATTCTAACAGTTATATTTATGAATTAAATGATTTATATCGTTTGTTCCATAATTTTTCATTATTTATAGATTATCCAAGTTAAATTATAGAACTCTATAATGGGAAATAATGATTACTCTAAAATGTCACTAATCTTCGTAATTAACATGGAATATTAATTGACCAGTAAAAGATTAGCATGTGGATTAAAAGATGGTGATGTTATACAAACTACTCGATAAGGAGTTATAGATTTTAATCATACAAATACATAATGGAGATTAAGGTATTTGATAGACCTTAAATGAAACATTGTTAGGATTGTGCTTATGTCATTAATGTTTCATACGTGTCATGAATTCTACGGTATGAGATGTTCATTTTCTTACATAATCAATGTATATTTGTTGGTATTGTCCAACACTAACCGTAACAAGTAGCTATACAGATAATGCCACAGTATGCATGACTCTCATTTTGTATAGAGGATAAATGTTCATCAAGAATATCATTGTCCCTTATATGAAATATGAGAAATAATATCTATGGGGCCTTGATAGAGTAAAATTGTATGCATAGAATATGACTAAGGAGTTAATCATATTACGATTTACTTTCGAAATTAAGAAGGAATAAATTGGCGGGAATGGCATATTCCAATCTTGCATTTATTCAAAATATTATGAGAACAATTTTTACTTCGGGATCATAATTTGTGTATGATACTTATCATCTATGTCATTTGAGTAATTATAATGTATTTTGCTAGATATCGTTTATGATGTATAAAATTAAAAGGGGTTTTAATTCTATAGTCATCATGACATGGATCCAAATGGGTCACACTAGAAAATATTTGATTAGAAAAAGGAAATTATTCTAATAAATCATACAAAGATATGAATATGATGATAAAACCAATTTTAAGTGTTAAACTTATTTTGGTCATGATATGGTATTATAATAAATGTTATTAGATAACAAATTTAATCCTAGATAAATTTATTTGATATGTATGACATATCTTATAAATTTATTGCTCAACTAAATAATAGATATATATATATAATTATATGGTATAGTTATATGGCAATTGGGTGAAATGCTTAATTATTTTGAAGCATGAAATTAAATGAAAAAGTGGCAAAATGACAAAATGACAATTAAGTGAAATTTACAATGCCAAATTTATAAGGACGTGGGTTGTCCATGCAAAAAACTTAAGGATATGTTTAAAAACTTATGAATTTTAACCTTATGCTTTGTTCCTTTGCTTCTTTTAAGCAAGGGCATTTAATACTTTTTCAAGAAACCCTTTTAACCCTAGTTTCGTCAAAAAGCAAGAATGGATTTTCGTTTTCCTAGTTTTTGAAAAAGAGTTGCTGCTTTTTTTTCATCTTCCTCTCTCCACGGTTTCAACTTTTCATTTTTCTCTTTTGCCTTCTTCTAAACTTATGATTTTCTTCTTCCATCTGACAAGAACCAAAAGCTTTTCCATTTAGCTTATGTATTGAGCAATAAATCCCAAAACAAATGGTTTATTTTTGGGGATTTTAGGATCAACAATAACCCATTGAAGTAGTCTTCTAATCGATCTTTGGTAGATACCTTGGAGTGCATCTCACTTGGTGCAAAGGAGACATAACCATGAGCAAAAAGAGACAACTTTAAGGAAGGAGATCTTCTATTTGGTTTAGAGACCAAGTTCAAGGAGTAATGGTGCATATGCTCTCACTATGTGCTTTTTTGGTATAGGAATGGGTTGCATGACAAGATCCTTTCGGTTCTTGTTGGTTTAATTTTTTGTTTTAACCACTTCATCCTTCACAAAACCGACAACATCAAAGGCCTTAGTTATTGCCCTAATCCATTTGGTTCATCATCATCACGACCAACGTCTACAATGAATCTTAAAGAGAAGAACTGGTCATTTAAGGGTTAGTTGCAATGTAATGAGAAAAAAGTTAGATCATACTAAAGAAAAAGTACAACTTAATAAGGAAAAATTAGACCACATTAAAAGAGCGTTGACCAAGCTTAAAAAGATGAACAAACAATTACTTCGGTTAAACTATGTAAGTAGTAGTGACGATGAGGAGTCTTAGTTTGTCTATAAATTATTTTCTTAACTTTTGTAATTAATGTTAAATTATAAACTAACATTAACCATAATTTAATATTAAAATCTTAGAATCAATGTTGTGTCAGATTAGGCTTTGCCGTATGTGTAGTGGAATAAGGTTACTGGTCCATGTTATTGGGCTAACTGTTAATGGGTACGTTAGTCCATTAAGCCTTAGGGGTTTACATAGAGGGTCCGTGACCTCTGCCATTATATATGCGTGGTTACTTCCCATTTGGTAACTCACTCTAATCAATCGCATATTGTGGCCAAGAGGACAGAAGCACTCTCTAACTTCTCAGTAACAGCGATATGGATCTATCAAGCATTCCAAGTATTTCTAAACTACATACTATGATTTACATGTCGTAAATCAATCACAATTTGTTAATATTGTATGAGACAATATTCATTCAATTGGTATCAGATAGGGTTGTGATTTGATTTATAGCTATAGAAGGTTAAATCTTATTTTGGGAAATTATATTAGGGTTTCTTCCAATCTTATGTTATAATAACAAGATTAGAATTATATGAAATTTTGTTTCTCGTGAATGTTTTTAATGATTTCATGGATGGTTTGAATGTATTTAAGCGTTCCATAATTCGACTCTTGCTTGATTTGATGTTGCTTTATGAACAATACATTTTCTATTGGATTATATATATTAAAAAAACTAGCCAGAAATTTGGATCTGGGATGATGAATGGGGAATGGGGTGCTTGTGGTGGCATATGCTGATCTAAACCCTAAACCTCCCATTGTTAATGAGATTATATATGTGGGGGTCTTTTCCCAAGGTTTCCCTTCAAAGTGGTTTAAACCAAAGAAACAATGGCCGCCCCCTTGTGTGTGTGCTTTGTCGCCGGTGATGAGAGGCTTGAAGGTTTGCTGACTACATCATTCAATGTGTCGTCATTCTAAAAATTTTTTATTCTACTGAGAGAGAGAGAGAGGGTTTTTTTCACCACACTCCCAATTTTTTGTGATTTTTTAATTATTAATTATTTTTAATTTCTAATTTATTAGTAATTTTTTAATTATTTTATGATCATGAAAATTATTTATGTTGGAATTTTGTTTTCTTTAAGCTTTAAAATTGAGATTTGAGTACTTTGCTCTCGAAATTTTGGTTGAAAATTTTTATGTAGTCTTTTGAACCTGTTGCTTATGACATATGTGAAACACTCTCCCAACTAGCACCATTTAGATGTGGAACAAAATTTGGAAGCTTGTTTATGATATTTAAATGTTGGTAAATTGATTTAATTTTCCAGAATTGCTTCTAAATTTTGGAACCTTGGTTCACATGTCCAGAAAGTAAGGATTTAAATAATCTTATCTAGTTGTAAGCCCTCCCATCGCAGGAACAATTAAGATGAGAGCTTGTTTAAATTATTTCTAGAATTTGTTTTGAAGAAATTGCATTATTAGTATACATACCCTATCGGAATGATATTAATGATGTGATATTTTATGTTTATGTTCTATATTGGTGTCGATGCTAGATGTGATTTTTTGGTTGATTCTTTGTCATTGCTTAAATGTTATATTTTTTTAATTTTAAATGCCCTATCAGTGTTAAATCTTGAAATGTAGTATTTAAGATGAGGAAGTGTGCTCATGGACTGTAATTGAGGACCATATCGACACAATTATGGTGACATGAGAGCTCTAAATTTGAAATCAACCATATTTGTCACCTCCAATATTGACTAAATCTCTCATTTATTTTTGCACACCTAGCACCGACATCAATATAGAACATAAACACAAAATATCACATCATTAATATCATTCCAATAGGTGTGGAGTTATGCAAAATAACCTGAATAGAATGAGATGTGCTCTTCTTCATATTTTCTTCTTCTTGAGTAACAATAGAAATCAACTCATTCACAGTCCATTCACCCTGAGTAGTATTGTAGGTGGTTCTCATGACACTAAATTAGGGAGGCAGGGACTCAAGAATTTTCCAAGTGAGGTAACTTGCGTGCCGTGATTCTGTTAGTGCGAGAGTAAGAAATAGCAGCAGAGTTGTCACAATAAATGGTCAAAGGTCTAGAAACACTCTCTACAAGATGAAAACCAAAAATTAGGTTTCTCAATCATATAGCCTGTTTAGTAACCTCAAAACAGCCTACATACTCTGCCTTCATAACTGAACCGATCATGGTAGTCTTCTTGGAACTTTTCCATGAAATAGCACCTCCAGCCATTGGGAACAAGTCTCCATAAGTGGATTTCTAGTCACCTATGGTATCACTATAGTTCAAGGAGGAAATAAAGGTAGTCAGATCTGATAGAGGAGGAGAGTTTTATGGCCGATATAATGAAGTTGGCAGAAAACCTGGGCCATTTGCTATATTTCTTTAGGATTGTGGAATTAAAGCTCAATACACAATTCCTAGTACACTGAAACAATATGGGATTGCTGAAAGGCAAAACCGTACTCTTATAGAGATGGTGAGGTGTATGCTTGCACATTCTTCTTTTCCAGAATATCTGTGGGGTGATTGTTTGAAAACTGCTGTTTATATTTTGAACAAAGAACCTAGCAAATCGGTGCCCAAAACCCCGCATGAGTTATTTACCGGTAAGAAACCAAGTTTGCATCATTTCCACATTTGGGTTTGCAAAGCAAAGGTAAGACCTTATGACCCACAGTTGAAGAAGCTTGACTCCAGGACCATCAATGGATATTTCATTAGCTCTAGATGATGCAGATTTTACTGTCCATCTCATTCAACAAGAATAATTGAATATAATCAAGCTGTTTTTTGGAAGATTCAATGGATAGTGGAATAATAGAGCCATATTATCTTTCCATAAATGTAGAGGGTGTAGATGTACATGTACCCATTGATTTAGTATCCCCGACTCAAGCTATTCTAGTTGTTGATCCTACTGGAAATGTTGACCTTCTTGTCCCACAACCCTCAATGAAAGGAGGACTAAGCCAAGTAGAGGAGCAAGTGCCACTGTGAAGATATGAAAGAGTACATAAATCCACTCAAATGGAGGAGTACGTATATTTGCAGGAACATGAGTACCATATTAGTGACCTGTTAGATCCCTGCACTTTTTAGGAAGCTATGGCTATTCCTCACTCTTCTAAGTGGCAAAATGTTATGGAGGAAGAATTACTCTCTATAGGACAGAATGGTGTTTAGGAGTTAGCGAAATTACCGCCTAGTTGTAACACTATTGGCTGCAAGTGGGTAGTCAAGACTAAACGCAACTCTAGAGGAGAAATAGAAAGGTACAAGGCTAGATTAGTAGCCAAGGGCTATAATCAAAAGAAAGGGATTTACTATAAGGAGACCTTTTCACCCGTTTCTACTAAGGGCTCCTTACGTATTGTGATGGCTTTGGTGGCTCATTTTGACTTAGAGTTGCACCAAATGGATGTGAAAATCTCTTTTCTGAATGGTGATTTGTCTGAAAGCGTTTATATGGATCAACATCTTGGTTTTCAAAAACAGGGTTAGGAGCATCTTGTATGCAAGTTGAAAGGTCCATATATGGTCTTAAACAAGCCTCGAGACAATGGTATTTAAAGTTTCATAATGTTGTCTCTTTGATTAGATTTAATAAGAATCTAGCTGATCAGTGCATTTATCTCAAGGTGAATGGGAGCAAATTTATCATCTTAGTATTATACGTTGATGATATACTGCTTGCAAGCAATGATCTGAACCTACTGTGTGAGACAAAGCAAATGCTGTCAAGCCATTTTGATATGAAAGATATTGGAGATGCCTCTTTTGTTCTAGGCATTCAAATCTATCATGACAGATCCCGGCGTATACGAGGCTTGTCTCAGAAGACATACGTTGAGAAAGTATTATCCAGATTTATAATGAAAACTTGTTCCTCATGTGCAAAACCTGTGTGCAAAGGTGAGATTCCTTCAAAATCTCAATGTCCTTAGAATGATGAGGAAAGAGCCAATATGGCTAAAGTCCTATGCTTATCTGCAGTAGGTAGTCTTATGTACTCTCAAGTTTGCACAGGTTCGGATGTTGCTTATACTGTTGGTGTGCTTGGGAGATTCTTGAGCAATCCTGGAGTGGAACACTGGAAAGCTGCCAAGAAAGTTATGAGGTACTTGCAAGGTACCAAAGACTATATGCTTACCTACAAAAGATCCAGTCATATTGAGGTGATTGGATATACTAGTTCAAACTATGGTGGTACCATAGGTGACTAGAAATCCACTTCTAGATACTTGTTCCTAATGGCTAGAGGTGCTATTTCATGGAAAAGTTCCAAACAAACTACCACGATTGGTTCGATTATAGAGGTAGAGTATGTAGACTATTTTAAGGTTACTAAATAGGCTATATGGTTGAGAAACCTAATTTCTGGTTAACATCTTGTGGAGAGTGTTTCTAGACCTTTGACCATTTATTGTGACAACTCTGTTGCTGTTTATTACTCTCGTAATAACAGAATCACGGTACTTACCAAACACTTTGACATCAAGTATGAGTTTGTGCGAGAGAAGATTCGAGAGTTACAGACCAATATTGAGCACATAGGCACTGAGCTTGTGGTTACGGACCCATTAACCAAAGGCTTGACAGCTATAGTTTTTCAGGGTCATGTAACTCGTATGGGCGTTATTAAAATTGATGATGTTCAGGGTTAGTAGGAGTTTGGTAATGTATGGCATTTATTAAACTAATTTTGATATAATTCAGTTGTTTATGTCTCGAGACACTTATAGACCGTTATCATTCTATTGTTACTGTCCATATCGTTATTATTGCTTAATGCCATATTTTGCTCACGTGCATATTGTGTCATACTTATATTGTATAAGAGAAACAATTTTGCTTTAGTCTCAATGTTGAATTTATACTTATTCAACATGTAGTTGGTATAAGGGTTGTAGAGACATTTTAGTCTCGTTGTGATAATGAGAGACATTTTATTTTGAGTCTCGATTTTGTGATACTGAGATGTAGTGTCAAATATGTTGTCTCAGTAGGCATCCTTATTAGATGTTTTGGACCATTATCTAAGACTACATATGGATCATATTTGGTAGTGTATGCCCAGTTATCCACATTACTCAAGTTAATTGGGATATGATACCTTAACCTGTATAATGTTCAATGACCCTATTGGACACGACTTCTGCAGTATTGGGTATTTCTCGTCTTATTTGGCTTGAGGTTTGTTGTTGTTGTTTACGACACTGGCTCTTGTAATGGACAAGTTGTTATGGTCCCATCACTGTGACATTGAATCTAAAATTTTTTTCAAAAAACTCTTGGTTTATATTAGTTCAAGTGGGAGAATGATAAATTATAAACTAACATTAACCATAATTTAATATTAAATCTTAGACTCAATGTTGTTTTGGATTAGGCTTTTTCATATGTGTAGTGAAATAAGGTTACTGGGCCATGTTGTTGGGCTAACTATTAATGGGTAAGTTAGTCCATTAAGCTTTAGGGTTTACATGGAGGTTTCCTGACCTCTGTCATTATATATGCTGGACCCGGGTTTAATTCAGACATAAAATTTTAATAATAATTTACAGAAAAAATAAAATTGATAAATTCATGGTGGGACCTTTAATAATAAAAATAAATAGCACAAAGCTCTGATAGCAATAGTAAACGTATTTATTTATAAAAAAATATCACAAAGGTCACAAAAGTCATGGGCGCGAGTACTGCACAAGTCACACACCCTCACTTCAAACTACCATAACTTTCAAACCATACATCAAAAAATTTCAAACTTTATGTTGATAGAAATATCAGAAAAAGATCTACAACTTTTATGAAGACGGTTTTGTCTAATTTAGCCAATATTGATATAGTTTAATCATTTAAGTAAAGTTTACCACTTCAGTCCAAAATTGGTGCTACTAATACCAGTAATGCTATATTATAAAGGCCATAACTTTGCATCTGAAGTCCAACAATTTCAATCTTTATACCAATAAAAAGCTAAAAGAATAATCTACAACTTTTATAAATATTTTTTTATCAAATTTTGCCTAGATCAGTGCAATTTATTCCTCAAAGTTTCCAACTTAATTTTTAACCTATAATCATTCATCTACTAACAACATGTATATGTACATACATATATATATACAAAACCATTAACTTCAACACAAAAACCTGAAATCCAACTTTTAATTTCATACATACCACTTCTATATAAACAATTTTACTCAAAGATAATCCATTCCAACAACCATCACATAAACCACATTAACATTTGATAAAACAAAACATTTTACATAATTATATGAAAGTCTCTGCAACTCTTCTTTCAAATTTTATAACAGAGTTTCTGCACCGCTCCATATTACAAATCCCAAAAACCACATAAATAGAAAAATGTAAAACACAATTATGGACGCTCATGCTTGAAATTAATCTAAGTGCCAATAATTTCTGAACTACCTAGATAAGTTACAAATGACAAAAATCCTTGGAGTCTGCCGAAGTTTTGCAAAGATTATTTCTGATTTGCTTTTTCTTCACCTGAGGAGTGGAAAAATAGTGGGGTTAACTAGGAAGCTTAGTGGCTAATAGGTTTATAGCTAGTGATAATGAACCACACGTAAGCAATATATATATATATTACTAAACTTAATAATCACATTTAAAATTTAAGACTTTCATACATATTTGAACACATCACCAAATAATCCAACACATATTTTTTTTCATTCAATCATCACAAGATATCATTCAAGTATTTTCCATATCCAATAATTCAGGATGCAATGCACAAACAATTGGCTCGAGAGTTTCATGGAAAAAATGGAGAAATTGAAGTTTACACCGTGAATGAAATGGGTCCACTTTTCGGATCTCATATGCCACAAGTAGACAGCCAGGAGAAGGTTTTATGTCGACGTGCACGTGACTACTAAACGGTTCCACTCTTGCCCAAACACAATCAATTTTCATGCTCAATTCAATCAATCACAAATTCATATTCTCATGCTTTTCTTCTTTCCATTTAGCTCAATCAAAATGCCATGATACAAATCCAAGGCATAGCATGATCATACTCACAATTCAATCGTATCGAAATGTCATACATCTTTCAATGCATAACATAGAACACATTATAATGCATTTTCCACATCAAAGCAATTCACAATGTGGCAATTCAAGCATATACACACATATAGGCGCATTGCCCATTTACATAATAACCATAAATATTTTACCCATATTCACAATGAGTCAAGACAAACGTTTATAAATTTTTTCCACATTCACAATGAACCAAAACAAAAATTTATAGCATTCATACACACAAATATTTTTGCTCATCATCACAAAACTAGAAACATATTACCCACTTCTTTCAGTTGATACTTCTAAAATCAAGCTTGCTCTTCTCCTTGCTCTTGACTTCGACTAGCTTGATTTCCTTCATCCACACACACACACACACACACACACACACACACACACACACACATATATATATTCATTTAATCAATATACACAAATAAGCATTGCTTAAACCTAACTATCTATGAATGAACTTAAGCTTAATCTATTCTTGAAATCTAACTCAAAGAACTAAGATCTAACTAAAGTTATAAGAATCTAAGAAGATAAAGCTCTTGTTCTTCTTCTCTCTCTCTCTCTCTCTCTCTCTTTATTTTTATCACATAAAACCTACTTTCTCTACTACTTTAATCTTTCAAAACAACAAGAATAGACAAAGAATACCTTTAAAAAAAACTCACCTAAACTTTTCCTTCTTCTTCTTTCTCCTTTTTCTTCCGTTCCTCCTTCTTCCCTTTCTTTCTCCTTCTCTCCTTCTAGTCTCTTTCATAACACTCACGACTCCTCTCTTTTTTGTCTTATTAACTTAAGACAAAAAAATTTTGATTTTCCAATTTTGCCCTTCCTTATTAAATCAAGTTCCTACTAACTCCTCCACTTTATTTTTAATTCTTTCTTTTTAATTCATGCCACCACATAAAATTCATAATATACCATATTAAACTCCAAAAATTTCTAATTCATAAATTCTAATTTATTTTCATGCTTGATAATTTAATAAAATAAAAATAAAAAAATCCTTAGAAAATCGAGATCCAACATTTGTCCCCTCCTTAAAAACATTTCATCCTCAAAATTCTTACCTAAATCTACAAATAGGTGTGGGTACTTCTCCTTCATAGCTTCCAAAGATTCCCATGTTGCTTCCTCTCTTGCATGATTCTTCCATAAAACTTTTACCAGCTTCACAGTCTTATTTCGCAAAACCTTTTCATTTGAATCTAGGATCGCCACTGGTTGTTCTTCATAAGTTAAATCCTCCCTTAATTGAACTTCTGAAGGTTGAACTATGTGTGATGGATCCGATCTATATCTCCTTAGCATTGATACATGGAAGACATTATGAATCTTGGATAACTCTGGCGGTAAAACTAACTTGTAGGCAAGAGGCCCAGTCTTCTCAATAATCTCATAAGGGCCTATATATCTTGGACTAAGTTTACGCTTTTTACCAAATCTTAAAACTCCTTTCCATGGTGAAGCTCTAAGAAATACTTTGTCCCTAATTTCATATTCCATCTCCTTCCTGTTTGTGTCTATATAACTCTTCATCCTATCTTGAGCCGCTTTGAGCCTTTGCTTCACCAATTTGATCTTGTCAATTGTGGCTTGTACCAACTTTGGCCCTAAAAGTTTTCTTTCACCTTCCTCATCCCAACAAATAGGGGTTTTGTACCTCATACTATACAAAGCTTCATAAGGTGCCATTTGAATCCCGAAGTGATAAGAATTATTATAAGAAAACTCAACCAAATGTTTGTGCTTATCCCATGAACCTTTGAAGTCAATTACAAAAGCTCTTAACATTGCCTCCAATGTCCTTATTGTCCTTTCTGATTGACCATCTATCTGCAGATGAAAAGCTGTGCTAAAATGTAACTTGGTTCCCAAAGCCTCTTGCAAACATTCCCAAAATTTAGAAGTGAATCTGGAATATCTATCTGAGACTATGGAACTGGGAATCCCATAAAGTCTAATTACTTCATCTATGTATTTCTTGGCCAAAGAATTCAAAGAATCTGTCTGTCTAATTAGCAAGAGATGTGCGGACTTGGTTAGCCTATCAACAATCATCCATATTGCATCATGCTTCCTACTAGTCCTTCGTAATTCCATTAAGAAATCTATAGTAACCTTTTCCCATTTCCATTCAGGAATAGATAAGGGCTTAAGCTTACCAGCGGGTGCTTGATATTCTGCTTTGACTTGTTGACATATCAACCATTTTCCAACATACTCAGCGACATCTTTCTTCATTCCTCACCACCAAAAATGTTTTTTTAGATCTCTGTACATTCTTATACTTCCTGGATGCATTGCATATGGAGCATTGTGCACCTCATCTAAAATTTCATCCTTTAACTCTTGCATATCTGGGATACACAGTCTGCTTTCTACCAGCATTAGTCCATCTTCTCTTACTACTATTTTCGACTACTTACCATTTTTTATTTCTTCTCTGAGCATGCTTAAATATTCATCTTGTTCCTATAATTCTTTAATCTTTTCCTTCAATATTGGCCTTACTCTAAAAGTAGCCAATATACCACCATATTCAACTTATCTCAACTTCACCTTAACCTTAGCTAATTCCCTCATCAAAGGTAGATATAACATCTTCACATGCGCTATAGTAGATTTTCTACTCAGTGCGTCTGCCACTACATTTGCTTTCTGTGGGTGGTAGTCTATCATTAAGTCATAGTCTTTCAATAATTCTAACCACCTTCTTTGTCTCAAATTTAACTCTTTCTGGCTCATCAAATATTTAAGACTCTTGTGGTCTATAAATATCCTAGTGGTGACTCCATATAGGTAGTGTCTCCATATTTTCAATGTGAAGACTATAGCAGCCCATTCTAAGTCATGTGTGGGATAGTTCATTTCATAAGGCTTTAATTATCTGGAAGCATATGCAATCACTATATCTCCTTGAATCAACACACATCCTAATCCTTTCCTTGAAACATCACTATATACTGTATATCCATCATTACCAGAAGGCAAAGTCAGAATTGGTGTAGTTGTGAGTTTCTTCGTCAGTTCCTTAAAACTCTTCTGACATTCTTCTGTCCATACAAACTTTTGATTCTTCCTTATCAATTTTGTGAGCGGAGCAGCTATAATGGAAAACCTTCTACAAATTGGCTGTAGTAACCAACTAATCCTAAGAAACTCCTCACTTCTGCTACATTCTTAGGTGCTTCCCATTTTACAATAGCTTTTATTTTTCTTGGATCCATAAGTACCCCTTTTTCTGAAATCACATGTCCAAGGAACACTACTTCCTTTAGCCAAAACTCGCATTTATCAAATTTAGCATACAACTCTGTCTCCCTCAATGTCTTCAAGGCAATCCTTAAATGCTCTTCATGCTCCTTATCACTTTTAGAATTGACCAATATGTCATCAATAAAGACTATGATAAATTGGTCTAAGAAAGGCTTGAAGACTCTATTCATGAGATCCATGAAGGTTGCAGGGGCATTGATTAATCCAAAGGGCATCATTAAAAACTCAAAATGCCCATATCGTGTTCTAAAAGTAGTCTTTAACACATCAGATTCTTTTATTCGCAATTGATGATAACCCGATCTCAAGTCTATCTTGGAGAAGACTTTTGCTCCTTGTAGTTGATCAAACAGATCATCTATGCATAGAAGAGGATATATATTCTTAATGGTGACATGGTTGAGCTTCCTATAATCCATACACATCTTATTAGCTCCCTAAGGTGAAGAGCTAGGCCTAATGAAGCCTTTCTCCATTAGCTCTTCTAACTGCTCTTTAAGCTCCTTCAATTCTACCGGAGCCATTCTATAGGTGGAATAAAGATTGGTGCAGTGCCTGGAAAAATCTCTATGGTGAACTCAATCTCTCTATGTGGTGGTAGTCCTGGTAATTCCTCTGGAAAGATATCTGGAAACTCTTTGACTACTGGAATATTTTCTAACTTTACTTCATCTGCCTTCGTTTTTACCACATATGCCAAGTATGCTTCACTCCCCTTCTTCATCATTTTATCTACTTTTAGAGCTGAAATAAATTTAGGTGAGCTTGCCTTTCTGTCTCCCACAGACATTACCTTTTCACCTTTATCTAGCACAAACTCTACCATCTTTTGTCTACAAATAAAAGTGGCACTATATTTTTCTAAAGTGTCTATGCCCAAAATCACATCTAATCCCTTCATCTCCAGTGGCATTAAATCCACCACTAATTTTGCCTCACCAATACATACTTCACACTCCCTATAAACATGACTAATAATAACATAATGGCCCATCAGGGTGCTAACTATCAAGGGACCTTCTAAAGGACTCAAAGTTCTATCATGTAAAATCATACTTGTAGAAATAAAAGAGTGGTTAGACCCTGGATTAATTAAAACAATAAAATCATCAAGAAATAATTTAACCGTACCAATGACAACTTTTGGAGCTGCTTCTACTTCCTCCCTAGTCATTGCAAATATTCTAGCTAGTGCTTGCCCCTTCGGTCTTCCTGGAGGATTTACCTTCTTGGCTACACTAGAACTGCCCATTTCAGTTGCAGGCTTAACTTCCATGGTCTTAGCCCCCTTTGAGTCTTGCCTCTGAGTTCCCGCCTGTCTAGCATATTGTGGACACTCTCTGGCCATATGCCCTCTCTCTCTACAATTAAAGCAAGCTCCTGTCAGTCGATAGCACTCCCCTTTATGGAATTTTCCACAATGATCACATTTTGGAAAGGATGGCTTAGTCCCCTCTCCTCTTCTACCTCCTCCTATAGTCAAGGCTTGAAGAGAAATAGTTCTCGTCGGTTTGGGTCCACTTGAGCCATTACTTCGAACCTCAAATGGTGTAGGGAAAGTCTTGGCACTCCTTCCCAGTACAGGCATACTACCTCCCCTACTTAATTGTTCTCTTCCCTTTCTCTTTCTATTCATTGCACTCTTTATGTTCTCCACATTTTCAATTCTTAGGGCAGCCTCTACCGATTGTTAAAAATCGCAAAAGTTCTACACTACCAATTTTTCTCTGATGGCCAAATGCAATCCTGCTTCAAATCTTCGGTACTTAGCTGCTTCACTCATCACCAGCTCAGCTGCATATCTGGATAATTAGGTAAACCTACGCTCATACTCAAACCTACGCTCATACTCACTCACTATTATCTCCCTATGTGTGAGGCTTAAAAACTCCCTATGCTTCTGTTGAATGTACAATTCGGACAGATACTTCTTTTTGTAAACAGCTTGGAAATCAGCCCATATTAACACTGGCGGCTTAAACTGGCTCCCTAGTACACTTTCCCACCAATGCAAAGCATCACCCTGTAACAAACTTGTGGCATACATCATCTTTTCTTCATCTTCACAATCCATCTGCTCCAATATTCTTTTCGTCTTCCTTAACCAAGTCTCAGCTTCCTCAAGGTTAGTTGTTCCATAAAAGTCCACAGCGCCATACTTTCTCAGCTTATCGAATTGTCTTCCTTTCTTAGATGGGGCTAGAGTAGACGTGGATGGCATTTGACCCATCACTTGCACAAAAGCCTGAGCAAAGGCTTGAAATATTCTGGGATCAAACGAATTAGGTCCTTGTGTTTGAGGGAGAGGTGGTTCGGGCATCTAAGGTGGAAAGGGTTCGCTATCTTGCCCTATAGTTGCCTCAGCACTCGCTGGGGCTATGGATTCATCAAAAATCCTCCTCTGTCAGTGGAGAATTAGGTACAACAAATCCTTGCAAAATCCCTCGAAGTGTTCTTCGACGAGGTACATTTTACTCCTCCAATAAAATATTAACATTTAGCTTATTTTCATTTTAAATGTTATGTCCCACATGTATGCATGATATGTATGTCACTTAACGCAATCAATCAATTTAATATAATAATAATTAATCACATAGCATAACAATTCATAGCATAACATATTCTAAGCCTAGAAATCCTTAACATTGCATTTAGTTACTATCTCCAATATGCGGAGACGAAACAAGACGAAAATTTCGAGACAGAATAGAACAAAAATTGGAGATAGTAAGGTGTTTGGTTGTGATGGATAAAACAGAAAAAAAAAACTCTCCCCGTCTCGAGGACAGAAATGTGTTTGGTTGCAGTGGACACAACATAAAACAATGTCAACGATGAAAATGCCCCTACAGTATAATATGATTGAAAATATGTAATTCATTGATTAATTTATAATTGTATCAATATTTATTTTAAGTGTAATTTTTTAATTACGATGAGATAACTACAATATAATTAATTAAATTATTATTATTACTTAATTAATTACATTATATTTAATTAAAATATTATTATCAATTAAAATATAACTATTCATTAAATAAAATATTATTATTCCTTAATTAAAATATTTTAATTAATTAATTAACTAAAATATAATTATTAAAATATTGTAAGTAATTAATTAACTACAACATAATTAATTAAATTAATATTATTATTTAATAAATTACATTATATTTACTTAAAATATTATTATTAATTAATTAAAACATTATTATTAATTAATTAAAATATTATTATTAATTAATTAACAATAACATAATTAATTAAATTATTATTATTACTTAATTAATTACATTATATTTAATTAAAATATTATTATTAATTAAACTATAACTAATTAAAATATAACTATTCATTAATTAAAACATTGTAATTAATTAAATAATTAAAATATAATTATTATTTAAAATATTGTACTTAATTAATTAATTACAAAATAATTAATTAAATTATTATTTAATTACATTACATTATATTTAATTAAGATATTATTATTCATTAATTAAAATATTTTAATTAATTAATAATTATAATTTAACTATTAATTAATTAAAATATTGTAATAAATTAATTAATTACAATATAATTATTTAAATTATTATTATTATTTAAATACATTACATTATATTTAATTTAAATATTATTATTCATTAATTTAAATATTATGATTAATTAATTAATTACAATATAATTAATTAAATTATTATATTACTTAATTAAATTATTTATATTTAATTATATTATTATTATTATTAATTAAAATATAAAAAATTAAAATATAACTATTAATTAATTAAAATGTAATTATTCATTAATTAAAATATTGTAATTAATTTGTTAATTTAAATATTGTAGTTAATTAATTAACTAAAATAATATTATTATTTTATTAAATTACATTATATTTAATTAAAATATTAATTAATTAAAATATAGCTATTCATTAATTAAAATATAATTAATTAATTAATTGCAATATAATTAATTAAAATATAATTCATTCATTAATTAAAATGTAGTAATTAATTAATATTTATATTCATTCATGAAATTAATTACATAATAGGTTTGAAATAATCCTACAAGTTAGAAATTGTAACACATAATAATTTAATTAAACATCTAAGCATTCATGAAATTAATTACATAATAGGTTCAAGATATATCCAAGCCTTATATTTTATTAAGAATGTCCTTAACAATAATACCCAAAATGACTCCAATGGCAATGAGTAAAAATCCTTGACTCCATGCCATTTTTTTCTTCAAAGTTGCAACTTCATTTAGTTGTTCATTTGTTGGAAGTGAAAATTGATTCAATATCGATGAAACTTCGTTGGCGGTTGGAACAATTTCTTCATTTTGACTTGAAGTACACCTATTGATATCCATGACACAGGCACTTTCTGCTTCAACCAATATCCGATACCCCTTCAATCGAGCATTAGGAAAGCCCTCAGTTGCCAATTTAACATCATCCCAATTGGTAAAAATACCTATTTGACGTCCAATAAATACGACGTAGAAGTTGTATATGCCCATAATGAAGTACTTGAAAATGAATCATATACTCATCATTCATACACGTACATAAATTAGAAACATTAAATATTTAAAAACCATCCATTCATCACTAATTCACAAGTGTACAAACAAAGTCAACTATTCATCATATCATCATTCAACATAACATAGGGTGTTTAAAGAAAATGCACAATGTATTTACATGTTAAGCTACTATGAAGCCATAAAAGATTAAGAAGCAATAAAGTTAGATTTCATCATCTAAGAGGCTACTGACATAAGCCTGCTTTTGTTCTATAGTTAAACCCCAGAAAAGATTCCTAACGTGCGCATTCTTTGCGAAGATCCTTGCAGTCCTAACAACTTCTGCAGTGGAGAAACCCAAATTCCCAAGCTCTTCACCTAGCTTAGGAATTTGCACTCCTACAATGGCATCAACAATGATCTTTACATTCTCTCTACTATTGTCAATGGCCCGAGCAAATGAGACAGTAAGGCTTTCGAACACTTTAATATCCCTCATCTTCCTCTTCCCTCTGCTTTGTTGGCTCCCTTCTGTGTTGCTAGAAGAGGCGACAGAACCAGTGGGAGGGGCTGAAACAGTTGGAATAGGAGTGCCCGAAGGACTACTGGATTTGATCGGGTCGCAGGAGCTATTGGAGCTACTAGTGCTTCACTTTCAGTTTCATCTGTTTCAAGCTCAGCAATAGTAACTGAAACATCTTGAGCTCCTGCACCAATGGCTCTGTCTCTTCCAAAGACAAACTCAAGTCTAGAATAAAGCTGGAAAGGCTTTCCAAGAGTGTAGAACTTGTTAGGGTGGCTCTGGATAAAAGAACAGAAAACTTTAGCATGACAAACAAATTATTATTAGGATGGTTCTATAAACAACCAACTAATCCAACAAAACAATTACCCTCATTCATTTGGCCAGCACTTGCTTGCTGTTAACCTCAACACATTGCTTAGTTTCATTCCAACCAAACCCACTGCAGTTCAACATGTCAAAGGCTGTTTGATATTTTCCCTTCAACCTCTTATGCTTATTTTTGACATGCCTCCTGTCAATGCCACAATTAGGAAACTTCTCTACCATCATTGTAGCAAGAAGTTGGAATGTGCCAGGGTTAAATTGCCCATTATCAGCTCTGTGACCAGCAACAACTGCGCCCTCCATAAAAGTGACAAATGCTTCTGTTTCATCTTCAGTCCAAACTCTTGACATTGCACCTAAACCATGCAATGTCATACCCCAAACCATTCCAAACCATTTCCAGAATTGATTAACCAACATACATTTAAACTTATTTTGAAATCACAAAGACAATTGAATTATAAGAAACATTTAATTAAATACAAATAAAACAAATAAACATAAATTTAATTGTGCCTTATCAAATTCAGTTACAATGAAATTCAACAATATAATGAGAAATTAAAACAAACCCTCAATTCAGTTACAAATGGAAGCCAACCAAATTTAAACCCTTAATTCAATTAAAAAAAACACATTAAGTAAATGGAAGTTCACAATTTAATGGTTTCTTCTCTAATCATCAAACATATTCTTATCTAAATTCTCTCTCCATTGACTTCATTCACTATTTGTCTCAACACGATCAACAAATTCAGGGAAAGGTGTATCTTCCCCAATTGGCATATCCTCAACTTCAAGAGGAGTAAGCTCTGCTGGATCATAAGTCATATGCAACCTAATAAAGTTGTGCAGAAGGCAACATGCAAAAATTATGTGAACATAAGTGGTTGCTGGATAAAAAGATGGATTTCTTAGGATTTTCCATCTTTTTTTCAGTAAACCAAATACACATTCAATCATATTTCTGGCAAATGAGTGTCTCTTATTAAAGAGCTCTTCTGGGTTCCTAAATTCTCTTTCATCTCTTGCCTACTCTTGAATATGGTATCTTGTGCCTTTAAAAGGTGCAAGAAAGCCAGGACCATTAGTATACCTAGCATCTACTAAGTAGTAATTTCCTATACATAAATGACACTATTACTATTGTATTTGTAATCAAACCTTAAAAAACAAATAACAAAATTCTTATCTTACATACCCCTTGGAACTTGAAGTCCATTAGGCCTAGTAACAGCATCATGCAGAACCCTTGAATCCGCTGCTGAACCCTCCCATCCAATAAGAACATAAACAAAGTTTAAGTTCTTATCACACACCCCTAACACATTAGTACATATTTTCCCTCTCCTACGTCTGTATCTCCAATCTATTAGATTCATTTTTTGCTAATATTCTTAGGAAGATTAAAACTTTTTCTTTAATAGGCACAAGGCCATTATCATTCAACCCACTATGGACTTGAAGCATTTCACATAACAATGTAAATGCATTTAAGTCCATCCTTAAATCCCACTTGCTATTCCTATCATCCTACCTATATTGGCTCGCTTGGTTGCTACTGTCAATGCCCTACAACCTTTAGCATTTTCACTCCTACTCAGTCTTTTTATGTATTTAAACGAGCATAACAACATGACCATTCTCATAAAATCCAATTCCCCATTCCAAAGCTCAAACAAAGTCAGGCACTGAAATATAGCATCATGATTCTTGTTATTCATTTTTGTAAATAAAAACTGTCTGCAAAGAAAAAAATTATAATGGTCACAAACAAGCCACAACCAACAATACAAGAATAAAGAAGAATTAAGAATTTCATTAACAAAAACACCAAGAAAAAGAATTTACACCAAGAAAAAGAACATCACATTACATAACATTATAATTACCTCACGAGTTGAATATATGTTTTCCTCTAGTTTTCCTTTCTCTTCTTCTGCCCTCTGAAATAGCCAAATGAATAAATTGTAAAGTCAAGTGAATTGACACTTAAAGGCTCACTTATTTGATTCTTTATGATGAACAAACATTTTCTAGGGCAAGTGGGTGGGTTAAAGAAATAAATTTGAAGAAAGAAACTAAAGTTGTTGCAAATCAAATATAATATGTCAAGTTGTTTGATTTTTATTCTTATATATGTTCAACCAATACATGGCATCAAGAGGATAAATCTGTAGGAGATAACCAATCTATATAAGGAAACCATAGAATGGACCAATCCATGGAATCAAGATGACACGTGTAGGAGAGGACCAAGCTATATAAGGAAAAGCATAGCCTTCTGAAAAAGACTCGAACTAGGCTATATAAGGGAATAGTTAGGCATCAAGACGTCTTTCCAAATACATAAATGCAACTCGTATCCAATCCATATAAGCCCTATGCATCCCTATACATAAATGCAGCTTATATCCCATTTACTGGTCCATAAAGGCATATAAAAAAGGTCCACCTCGTTTTTTTGCTTCTATTTGTCATGGGTTCATTTCCAATGAGTCGGACAATAAATGTATTAAGAATCCTAACTATGGACATAATTGAAAGTGAAATCACTTTTATACTCTTTCTTGATCAATTTATCTTCAAAAGATCAAGCAAACGATAGTTCACTAAATTCTATCCATATGTTGCCCATGTTGTAGACTTCTAGAATACGTAAATTACCAACTGATATAAGTCAAGCTTCTAATTTGGTTACATGAACTTGATTACAAATTAAGGATAATACTTTCCTCGTCCTAGTTTTGTCTCTACAATTAATGCATTTGTTCAAAGAACTTTTGTTGGAATTCAAAAATCATATAGTCTTCCTCATTCAGCCGAGTGTCTTCACCAGTCAAAAAACCAACGATCTAAATATAGACTCCACAATGCCATGGTGCAACAAAGATGTCGATAATGAGTTTCACTACTCCAAATTTCTCTCATGAGCATTTTCGTACACAGACAAAGAATGAAACATGACTATAGAAACAGAGAGAGATTATGCTGGGATATGGAATTCAACAATGAAGGAAATCATTTATCTTAATACATACAAGCAAAAGACATGATAGAAGCTTGAAAAATAAGCTTGTCTTTTTCTTCAATAGCAATACTGTGATCAATATTAAGCAAATAAGAAAATTGTCAACTATAAACAAGATCATTTCGGTGAATCAGAAAGAAGGTTAACATGATTGAGACTTAAACAAACCAAATAGGAAACTCAAGCAGAAGATTCAAAAACGAAGAAGAAGAAAACGAAGAAGAAGAAAAGCTTTTAATGATCCATACCACCTAGTGGAAACAAAGATCAGGATTTTTGCTCAATCCAGAAATAAACGCTTGTGAAGCTGACAAAGTAAAAGAAAGAGAGAAGGAAGAAGACATTAGGTAGAATGCAGAAGAAAATGTTAACCCCAAAATTTGCAAGCTATGCTAGGGAAATTGCAAGATAATGAAATAAGTAAAAGGAAGAAGAAAATGCAAGAAGTGTATTTGCAAGTTTCACAAAACGTCAACCTAACATTAAAAAAAAAACCCCAAATCGTATAACCAGATGCAATAAATCTTCCACAAACCAATCCCTTTTGTCTCTTGCAGTTTGGCCCTACTCCAATGTGCCAGATGCTCTGTACAGTATCTGACATTAATCGCAATTTGCGACTTTTAACAACGCCCAGATCCACAACTCAAACTTCATGTTTCATGTTTCATCCCTCCTCCACTTTCTCAGCTTATAACCCAGAAGCAAAAGCCAAGCACACTGAAACGAGAGGCAAAAAAGAGGAAAAATTGCACAGAAACAAAATGTCATACCTTTGACTGAGACGACAAACCAGAGTAGGGAAGGAGAGTTGCGGGAGAGAGTTGTGAGAGATGTCTTTTGTTTTAGGTTTTAAAGGGAGGGTATTTTTGACATTTCACCGACGTCTTTTGTTTCTGTCTCCGTCCCCTCATTTTTGTGCCACAGTCATAAAAATCACAAGAATTACTATCCTTGTCTCCGGAGTCGGGACAAAATTGGGTGGAGACAACAACCAAACAGGTTGGGGGACAAGACTTTTTGTCCCTATCATCTATCTCCACCTATGGAGACATGAACCAAACACTGTGTAGAAACCTTGGGCTCTAATACCAAAGATGTTAGACCCAGGTCTCGATTCAGACATAAAATTTTAATAATAATTTACATAACAAAATAAAATTGGTAAATTCATGGTGGGACCTTTAATAATAAAAATAAATAGCACAAAGCTATGATAGCAATAGTAAACATATTTATATTTGAAAAAATATCACAAACGTCATAAAAGTCACAAAATTCACGGGCACGAGTACTGCACAAGTCGCGCACCCTCACTTCAAACTTACCATAACTTTCAAACCACAAATCAAAAAATTGCAAACTTTATGTCGATGGAAATCTAAGAAAAGGATCTACAACTTTTATGAAGGCAGTTTTGTCTAATTCAGCCTGTATCGATATAGTTTAATCATTTAAGTAAAGTTTGCTACTTCAGTCAAAAATTTGTGCTACTAATACCAGCAATGCTATATTATAAAGGCCATAACTTTTGCATTTGAAGTCCAAAATTTTCGATCTTCATACCAATAAAAAGCTAAAAGAATAATCTACAACTTTTATGAAGACACTTTTATCAAATTTCGCCTAGATCAGTGCAGTTTATTCCTCAAGGTTTCCAACTGCATTTTTAACCCATAATCATTCATTTGCTAACTACATGTATATGTACATACATACATATATACAAAACTAGTAACTTCAACAAAAAAACCCGAAATCCAACTTTTAATTTCATACATACCACTTCTATATAAACAATTTTACTTAAAGATAATCCATTCCAACAACCATCACACAAACCACATTAACATTTGACAAAACATAAAATTTTACACAATCATATGAAAGTCTTTGCAACTCTTCTTTCAACTTTCATAACAGAGTTTTAGCAACCCTCCTTGTTACAAATCCCAAAAACTAGATAAATAGAAAAATGTAAAACTCCATCATGGATGCTCTTGCTAGAAATGAATCTAAGTGCCAATAATTTCTGAACTAACTAGATAAGTTACAAATGACAAAAATCCTTGCAGTCTGCCGAAGTTTTACAAAGATTATTGGTGATCTGCTTTTTCTTCACTTGAGGAGTGGAAAAATAGTGAGGTGAGCTAGGAAGCTCAGTAGCTAATACGTTTATAGCCCCAGCAATAACGATCCACACACAAACAATATATATATATATACTTACTAAACTTAGCAATCACATTTAAAATTTAAGACTTTCATACATATTTGAACACATCACCATATAATCCAATACATATTTTTTTCATTCAATCATCACAAAATATCATTCAAGTATTTTCCATATCCAACAATTTAGGATGCAATGCACAAAC
>JAOSBN010000006.1:6743010-6786395 GCA_027563595.1 Erythroxylum suave | reverse complement strand
GGGGGTTATTATATAAAACCGAACCGGATAACCAGCCGGTTCAAGGTTTTTCCGGTCGTACCGGCCGGTCCGATCCGGTTTTTAAAACATTGGGTGTAACAGATCAAAAGAATTTAGAGGATTATAAATAGTAAAAACTCTCTATTATTCAAATGAATACGTACATATTATATAAAGATTTAGAATTTCTATACATAATGCATAATGCCAAGATATAACTCATTATTAAAATGATTCATATACTCAAGTTTAGAGACAAAATCAAATTTGAGATCATTTATAAGCTTTATGATGGCACTTCTACATCTTTTTAGTGTGACAACTGATCTATTACAAGCTCTTTAAATAAATTTAAGGAGCTTTCCTCTCTTAGAAGTGTTAATACTAATAATATTTTAATTAAATAGGCTTTATCTACAAATATTTTGTTGATCTCTAATCTTATTTTGTTGATCTTCAAGTCAAGAGGACTATGTCAAATGGACTAATAATTCTTATAGGAGTTTGTTGAGGATTCGTGCACTTAAAGTCCCTTGGCATATAATTGTTTGGTTCCATTAGGCATACTTTAGAGCTTTTATAATGTTATGGCTAGCAATTAAAGTAAGATTGAGCATAGTAGATAAGATGGAAGGATTTATGAACTTATTTGAAACCTATGTACTTTGCAACTAAAAACCACTGAGCAACTCTTTTTTTAATGCAATTTCTCATCCAACAATTTTGAGTACAATTATGCATGTGTATAAATAAGATTGTTTTTATAATAAATTAGTAGCCATTCACCACTTAGTTATATTTGAATCAAAGGAAGAAAGAGAAGGACTTAATTGTCTTAAAATTAGCACTCTATAGCACAATTTATAGACTTTATATAGAGATGAACCAAAGGATCTTTTAAAAGATATTTGTATAGTAACAAAGTCTCTTTAAGATAATAATTCAATCTATTATAGAATAATTAATGGCTCACCATCTATACTAAGTTTGTAGTCAAACCCTAGTAACCAATTGGAGATTACCCCTTGGGGTTCAACTCTATACTGGACAAAACTCAACACCTTGATGATTCTCAGGAAGTGTAAGAAATTCACTTCTCTGATCTTCTGAAGTTGACATAAAGTTTAAGACTTGTAACCCAAGACCCTACTCTTGTAACTCAAGACCCTACTCATTAATAAACAATGATAAACGTAGAGTTACATAAAAGGATACTTTGAGATTAGCATTATTTTTGCTTTAAAAACTCTTCTTGTTGTCTCTTTGATGGTTAGCGTATATTAACAACTTAAAGTTGCGAAGTTGATAGACCTCTATCCTGCAAGACCTACCTGATAGTCCAGTCGATATCTGAATTGGCTGGAAAGTTCCTATGAAGCTAAACCTATTACTCTTGTTAAGGAAAAGCTTTAACTCAATAGTAAGAAATGTAAACAAAAGAGTTTTTTTTTAATTTATTGAAAATTTCAACAGTACAACAGTTGTATTTTAACATCCCAAAAATTTCAAAGTCCCTGTAAAAGTTCAAAACACTTCTATTATCACATTAATTTCTCTACTACAAATTGTGGACTTCAAATCCACTCACACGTAACCTTAAATAGTTACATCAATAAACTTTGAAAAACTAAAACAAAATCATGCATTTCATTTAAAAACCTTTATACATGTCTATTTTTTACACAAATATACATTCTAAAACATGTTCAAGGATATGCAATTGTTCTCAAAAATATGTACAAGGAAAAAAATGCCTACATAGCAGCACATGACTAAGTTGACTACTCGCGAGGTGCAATCCCTGCTACTAAAGCCTCTGAGCGTGCACCTAGGAGGTTTTATTTAAAAATAAAAAATAGATTATGAGCTAAACGAGCTCAGAAGTGTAAATACAATTGTTTGCAAAAAATCACTGACACCTCCTGAAAAGAAATTCATTTCATCTAGTATAAGACAATACTAATATAAAACTTATAAGTCTCTTGAAACCAAATTTCTCAATTTTACTTTTAAAGCAAATAATGGTGGCATTATTTATTATCATGAACTTTTTATACGATATAGCCTACTATAAAGTTCTTTGCACTATGGTACCCTTAGGCATAAAGTTACAGAGTTGGTTTTACATCGCTTACTCGTGACTAGTTAACCACTAGTTACAGAGCTGGTTCTGTATCGCTTACCCATAATAGGTTAACCACTATAGACCGGTAGTTATGGAGTTGGTTCTGTAACACTTACCCATAACAATTTTGGCTAGCACTTTATATACTTCATATGTGTAAAGGATGACTCACTAGACTAGACCATTGACAGACAAAATATCACCCACTGTTGGTAACTGACACCCCATAGACACTACCATGCATGTTTCGAATACTCTGACCAGTATAATATCATGTATTAAGCCTATCGATGTACCAGAGGTTAAAAATGAAACCATTTTGTAAAGTAATTTATACAATTTCGAAATCAAAAGGAAATAGGAGACGTTTAAAGCTTGTAACGATCGTGAAACTGCTTTTGGCCTATGTACGTTCAAAATTTTGAACATCTTTTAATTTCATATTCATTGAATGTATAATTTTAAATCACATGTCATCAATTCTTTTACAAAGAAGTTATCCAAATGACACAAATAAAATACACTCACCGTTTTACAAAGTTATTGCCAAGCACACTCAAACGTTTGGTGCCTTTCCTTTATCTACATAAAACACATTTTTCTTAATCCTTTATTTCCAAATTTGGAAATAAAACATTAAAACTATATTTTGGTTTAACGAAATTTGAGATTAGTATTTAATCCCGTAACACGTATACTAATCGTATTTCTACTTATTTCCGTAAGCTAACCCATTAATCTCCATTTCCAAATAAAACTTCAAAATTCACATAAACACCATATTTTACCCATCCTAACTTACTAATTTCTTCATAACACAATCTCACCAAATTTAATTCACCATATCATATTCATGCATAAAAAATCACGGTTACGACCTACGTCTAAAATCCATGCCTCCAATGTTTCCTTAATTTTCACATATCAAACGTTCAAATTAGGTTTTAAAGTCTTCTAGACATTTGTTCTGCTATGTCTCTAGGTTTCATATCATCACAAATCATGCCATTTCAACTTCTAAATTATGAAACATATGCCAAATATCACAAGCTACTTCAACATAGGGACAGTGTCAAGTTACCATAATCAATCTCAATTTTCAATATCATTTAGCTAGAATTAGGTCTAGGTATGTTCTTCATAATTTTAGTAATATTTCTTAGGCTTCATTTACAGTTAGAACCACCCAATTTGGAGTTATATATACTAATGCCAAAACACTAGGACTGTTCAAGGAAATTGAGAATCCTAATACATAATTTCACTAAACATAGTAAGGAAAACTTACCACTTTCTTTCAATCTTTTGGAAAATTGCAAGCTTTCTTCAAATCATGCTCCAAACCATGGAAAATCTATTGCACCCTTCTTCTCTCAAGCTTGACCAAAACCCACCTTTGGCTCTCTCCTTTTCTTCTTTTGTTTTTCACTCACAGGTAACTCACTTTCACTCTCACGGTTATGACAAAAAGAATGAAGCAATTGTCTTAAGTTTACTCGTTTAACACATGACACATGTCATCTTCCATCATGAATCATCAATCCACTATTCAGCATGGGGAAAAACCAATTTGCCCCTAATCACCAAGTAGAAAGACCAAATTGTCCCTTAATGAATTTAATTCACCGACTAACCAAATTACAATCAGAAAATATTCTGACACAGGCTTATCAACAAATTGACCATGAAATACTCTTATTAGGGTCAATACATATTGACTGGATGCTTTAAAAAATATTCTAATGGGTTAAAAACATCAATATCCATTATTTTTTCAAAAAGGGCATTTTAAGTCCTAAACTTCCTAAATTCTCGAAATCCATCTAATTGGAATTATTTCAATTCTTTTCAAGATTGGGTACCCAAAAATCTCTATTCATATGAAAAAATATTATTCACCAAACATAAAATTTTACCTTCATTGAAAGGAAAGTTTTGGGGTTTTACATAAGTATTCTAAACTAAAAATCATTAGCCTTTAATTTAATAAATTTTTACATTCTAAGAAAAGCTATATATTTCTTATTATACTTTAAACATTGTAGTAATGTTGAATACAACTACAGTATCAAAAAATTAAAGTGGGATTTTGAAATATATATGATCTTTATCATACCTTGTATTGGCAAGAAAGTCTTACAAGTATCTTTTTCTAGTGACAACTTTTATCAACCTATAGCAAATATTTGTCAATTATAGTCTTTATTTATACTTTAGTAGGCTAAATTTAGTGAAGCAATGTTATTAAGGTACAATACCTTTCAACCCTATTCTATGCAACTAACTATATCGTGCTATCATGGTGTTAATATACATCTTGCATATTGTCATTAAAGTTCATAAGACATTAATCAAGTCAAAATATCAGTACTTTTTATCATCTATATCAAGAATTATAGCGAAATCATAAAATGGATATATAACTTTTTTTTCTTTTGAGAACTCTTCTCAAACCTAACTTATGTCTAAGAAATTTAGTTAATTAATACTTAGTATTAACTATACTAAAAAGGTAATTTCTAATCAAAATAAAATAAATATAAGAAAGCAAGTAATTATTTATATATCATGATAACTAAATAAGATTATGACTTTAATTATATCTTTTATTACTTTCACAATTTATTCAAAATAACGGCCCTTACTACAATTCTAGAAAATTACTCTAATTTCTCTAGTGGTCTAGGATCTCATTCAAATTTAGTTGATTTAAGTTTACTCAGTAAACTAACTAAACTTAAATTAAGTAGATAATAACTTTATTGATCACTTCTTATATGAGTACTAAATCTGTTAGGTGAAAACTCTTATAAAATATATCTTATATATTATTCATAATCTTGTTTCCAAATTTATATGATCATGAGTTTGCTCATCTAAATTGAACAAATTTAGTTAAGTATGACCCATTATTATAGACTAAACATATTTGAGTAAAAGCGACATTTAGTTCTATAGCAATAGAAAGCAAAAATCATGTTTATAATGTATACTTAGTATTTAATGAAAGATTTAATTTTAAATAGCCTTATCAAATATACATAATATATAAAAGGTCATACTTTAAACGTGCAATTTCATTGGCAAATATAAAATTATAAATGTGAAACATTGTTTGATTTATTGATATAGTCTTTATAATCTAAAATAATTATTACAACTCTTTGAATAATTAAATTAAATTAAACAATTGGTTACCAAATAAATCAAATTCATATTCCAAATAGAAATCTATTTGATTTGATAATAACTTTAAATTTTAGTTGGAAACTATTTCCAATTGTCTTGACTTCTTTCACAAAGTTATTCAAAATTAATTTTCAATAAATTACTATTTTTACCTATTATAATTTAGAAAAGGTTCTTTTTCAAAATTTTATAAGTGACACATTTTAACTCGATTAGAAAAATATTTTTTAATCTAATTAGAAATAATCTTTCCTTAATTAGAAAAAATTTTCTAATGTTAAAAGGAAGAAACTTTCAAAACTAAATAAAATATTTTAATTTAATCAAGAAGGATCTCTGTATTATCTTATAGATTAATTTCTCAATTAATTAGAAAATAATTATTTAATAAATTAGTAAACCATTTTCTAAAATATCAAAGCAAGCCATTTTTCTTAATTAATAAATAAATAAATTTTTAAATTTAATCAAAAAAATATTTTTTAATTAATCAAGAAACTTATTATTCAAATTAATAAAGAATAATTTCTAACCAAAATATAATAATAACCCTCTAAAACAATAAACTTATTTTACTTCAATCAAATTCAAATAAATAATTTTAATTAAGGAACACCTTGCTTAAAATTAAAAACTAGTTTCAATTTGATTGAAATTTAATTAATTTGATTTCAAGAAAACAATTCTGTAAAATATTAATTAGAAATCAATTTAATTATTTATCTTAATAATCAAGAAAAATAAATTATCATCTTAATTAATATAATCTCATTATACTAATTATATCTAACAAAATCTAATTATGAAAGATAATTATTTGAAACTTTACCTAATTTTAATAATTTATTTGATATTTAATTTAATTTAATAATCCAACTATTAAAAATTAAATTTAAATTCGACAACATTCCTAAAAAGTTTACCCTTTTGAAAAAAAATTTAAACAATTAGAAAACACTTTTTTATTTATTAAGAATTTAAAATAATTTAATCTTATTTAATTTAATTAAAATTTAAAGGATTAAAAATAATTACTAAAAAGAAGGGAAATGTTTTAAAAACAAGACTAAATATCAAATCAGAAAGGTTTAAAGGTTCAACTTGTATGAAACTACTATAAAACCGATATATAATAAATAAGAAGCAAAATTTTTGAATTAATCAACTTTTCAGTTTTGCTCAATTTACTTTAATAAATAATAACTGTTATTGTTAAAAATAAATCCATTTATTAATTAATTAATTGTTTTAATGTTTTTTTTAATATTAAGATCCTTAACATACGCAAAAATTAATTTTTAAAGAAGTAAATAATTTCATCATTATTAATATTCCAAATGGTCTTCGTTTCATTTATACAATTTTAAATGAGTCTATATAACTTAAGTATTAATTTTTGCACACTGTCTTCTTTATATATACATACATACAAACAAACATACATAAATACATACATACATACATACATACATACATACATATATATATATATATATATATATTAATTTATTCATTTATTTTCTTAACCATATTAGTAGTATTTTCTCTTCTCTTTTCTTGTCTCTTTGAAAAAAAATTAATGGGCAATTGTCAAATCCCTACTGCCCTTACCAAATCCCATAAAGACATATCAAGTTGTTTTCTTATTGTACGCCTTGCTTTCAAGAATAATTATTTCACTTGTAAACAATTGTTATCATCTATTTCCCTTCTTTTTGATTTTTTCCTTTGATCATTGATATATACTTAATTGATTATATATTTATTCCTTAACATTTAGGGATTAATGATATGAAAATACTTAAGATACTCACTTTAGTTCATATATGGTTTTAGGTACGATTCAAAAACGAAAAAGCTAAAGTAAGTCAAAAGCACAATATTTGAGTAATTTCCCAAAGATTCACAATCAATTGTCTTCATGGAGCAAGAATTAGACGAATTAAATCAAGAGGAGAGTAGAAAATGCATGAAGATGATGATTATATGTCGAACACATTAAAAGAAGAATGCAGGAAGTGACATATGACTTGCACGTGAGGCACCACTCACAGCCATGAGACACTTCTCACACTCGAGAGAATTTTTGCACCACCGTGAGACATATTCCAGCCCATCCATTTTAACCCTACTTTTTAGTATAAAACGAAATAATGTGTGATGGCATAAAGGATGAAAAGTTGATGCTTTTGCTTTGGGGAAAACAATCCGAGGTTTTTAGGAGAAGAATGAAGAGTAGACACTGTTGGAGACCCGTGGAGAAGATGGAGGGCTAAGCTTCCTGACGTCAGTTCAGTGGTGACATATATGCCAAAGAACCCAGTTAAGCATACCCTTCTTTGTGTTTGTTATTCTTACTCTCTTTAGGGATTGATTGTGTCAGCCTATGTTTATTGTTATGTATTGAGTTAAGATGATCCTAATGCATTCATTAGATTGTTTTATTATGAACTCATTACTAGAATCTTCAATATAATCTGTAATTGTTATGTTGAGATCCATTTGTAGTAACTAATGGTTTTAGATAATTAGGGATACAATTCATAATTTTTGTGTTTCCGAATGGTGTCGAATCATTAGAGATAACACATTCTAGGTTAAATGACCCGAGCTTATGTGGTTGTTGCCTTGATTAATATGTTTTCCTGATTTATAATAAGGTTGTTGAATTAAATCTAGAGATCATATCCTAGGTTATTCGATAGTTAGGTTTAATTAACGAGCATCTCTTAATTAAACAAAACCTAAGGAAAAACTAGGGTTAATAGACCTTATTATTAACTTACGATTAATAGTTGCTATAAGTGGTAAGAGAGTAACAAATCAATGAAGCGCGTTTAACTAGGTATAGGCAGAGAACAGATGACCGGGTCCGTAACGAATTCAATATTTTCATCATCTTTGAATGTTTTCCTTAATTTGGTTTCATTAGTTTATTTTCATTTTATTTTATATTAACCCAAACCAAAACCCCTCATAACCTAAGCATCGATTGATTTTATAATAAGAGCTAATCAAACACTCTCTGTGGGATCGACCTAGACTCACCACTACTATAGTTATAGGTCTAGTTATTTTGAGTAGTGCTACGACGCTACGTTAAAGTTGGCGTCATTTTTTTGGAGTGTGGTACTTTAATTTTTGTTCTTAATTTTAATTGGTTTTTTTTACATTTTTGTTTGTAATTAGTTTCTTTTCAGTTATAATTGGTTTTTTACATAGTTATTTGTAATTAGTTTCTTTTCAGTTATTTCGTGATCTTTTCATTTATTGTTTAGTGTTTTTATTAAAAAAAGCATAGATGGAAGTAATTTTTTCCACAACTCTTATTCCCAATCCTATTGCTCATATTGGAATGATCATATTAACTTTAGTTATGGATGGGATAACCAACAAAATTATTTCCATAGTTTGCAAGATGCACAGCAATTCTCATATAGACCATAAGCTTCTTATTACAACTCAGGTACATTTCTAGAAGAATTCATTAATATTATGAGTGCTAATAATTTGCAATTTCAAGAGGGTGTACAATAGTTTAAGCAGGGTGTGCAGCAGTAGATCCAGCAGGAAATGATGCAATTCTAGCAAGATACAATTTCTAGACTCTAAAACTTGGTAAGTCAAATAGGTCAGATGACATAAACTTTTGACCACTTAGCATCACAAAGCAAAGAGGATCAACCATATTAACCCTAGGTGTACCCAGTGAATGTTAATGGAGAAACTTTACAAAGTGAGAAGGAGCTTGAAACTCAAAGAATTGCTTGTATCAAAGAATTGGAGAAGGAGCTTGAAATAGAAAAGGAAATGTCATTTAGCTCAAAGGTAAATGTTAAGTCCCCTATTGTTTTTAATATTAATCCTTCACCTTTACATAGCAAATTGGAGGAATTAAATGAGGAGGAAAAAGGTAAAAAGACATTCGAGATCTTTCTAGAGTGCACGGACTCAGTAAAGATTTGAGATTTTGAGGATAGGGAAGACGCTAGAGGTGGATGATCATCAACTCAAACCTTATCTTGAAGAACCTCAAGTGGAGGAAACATATGTGACACCTGAAGATTATAGTTTTGTTACGTGAGGAAAGTATGGAGTCGAACCAACAACACTAAACAAAGGCGCTTCTTGGGCCAAGGGAAGTTAATTTCTTTTCCTTTACATTTTTGTATTTCTTTATTATATGCATTTATACTTCTATGTTTGTTTTCTTTTAGGTGTTTTTAAGTTTTTAATAAAAGAGAGAGAACCAAACAAACACATAAACATTTTCTCTTTTTTTATTGCTTCGAGGACTATATATTCATAATTAGAGAATGAATTGACTAGAAGAATATATGGAAACATTAGCATATACTTTTACTTTTGTGATTGGTCAATATGCATTATCTTTAGAAGAGAAGTGACTAGTGGTAGACAAAAAGCCAGAGAAATTTTGAGCCTTTATAGACTGACAGATTTATATTAGTCTCATTGTTTTTTGTTTATATGTGACCTTCATGACATGTACATCATGACTTTGCTTTGATTTTCTATTCATGACCACATTTTTATCAATTGCATTATCATGAAAATGATTAGGCATCTTTTTTTTTCTAAGCTACAGTAGCCAAATAGCCTACCCATTTATATGAATTTTCCTTTTTTTAAACCTCCTTGAGTTTTATTAGCCTTTCTTTTTATGCTAACCACATTTCATGCTTTTAAACTTAACCAAATATCCTACCCAAGCTATAAAGCTAGTGGAGCATTTGTTAATTGTTGATGATTGTGAATATACAAAAGTTTAAGTGTGGGAGTGTGCAAATATATGGGGTGGTTATATTTGTCAAAATCTCATGTTATGAATTCCATTTATTAGTGTAGCTTGTTTTAATTTTTATATGAAAAAAGAAAAAAAAAGAAGAAAGAAAATGAGAAAACCAAAAGCAAAGAGAAGAAAAAGAAAAAATAAAATAAAAAATTGTTTAAATAAAAGTATCAAGAATGGAAATGCGTATGTTTTGCAAAGTTACTCGTTATTAGCCTTTCCTCTTAAAGTTGTAATGAAAGGGTTATCTAAGTATAATGTGAATGAGGGAGATGTGGTTCTTGAGGATCACTCCTTATGGTTACAAGGTCTTGCTTATTATCAACTTTTGTGAGTGATAGATGCCTGATATGGTTTATAGTGTAAGAGCTTAAATTTAGGATAATAAACGTGGATTTTGCATTCATCACAGTTGATGTACATAATTGTGAGTGAATGTTGGTTTTTGCGCTTGATGTTATATTGAGTTTTTTTTTATTTCACTAACTTTGGTGGCTTTTCTTCTACTTTGCCCAAAGACATCTCACCTTAACCTTGCCCATATTATGATCTTGAAAAGTCCTTTGATTCATGATTTTGCATGTAACCTTTAGTGGTGGAGAAATGAAATGATTTGAAAAGTTGTAGAATGTCTTGATTATGAATGGTATTTGAGTGAACCTATGAATAAATCTTATTTAAACACATTTTCCAAGTCTACCTCTAGATTGCTCAATTTCTAAAGGTGATGACTATCGATTGATCAAGAGTAAAAGCGTTCAATGTTGAATTCTTGCTATGGTTTTTGAAAGTTATTTATCTTTGTTTATAACTATATATTCTTGGGAAATATGGAAAATGAGTATGTGTTTTTGGGTATGTGATTTTGATTTTGATGTTTTTCCCGAGGATAGTCAAAAGTTAAGTGCAAGGGAAATTGATATGTGCTTTCTTAACTGACTATACATTTGTTCCATAACACTTAATGATTAATGATATGAAAATTTTTAAGATACTCACTTTAGTTTATATATGATTTTAGGTATAATTCAAAAGAAAAGGAGCTAAAGTAAGTTAAAAGCACAATATTTGAGTCGTTTCCCAGAGATTCACAATCAAGTGTTTTCATGGAGCAAGGATGAGATGGATTAGAGCAAGAGGAAACAAGAAAATACATGAAGATGATGCTTATATGTCAAACAATTAAAAGAAGAATGCAGGAAGTGACTCACGGCTTGCATGGGCATGAGACACCTATCACGCCTATATAGGGTGTCTCACGGTCCTTCTCACGCTTGTGAGAACTTTTACACCATCGTGAGACATATGCCAGCTCACCCGTTTTAACCCTACTTTTTGGTATCAAGCGAAAAAATGTGTGACGACATAAGGGACAGAAAGTTGATGGTTTCGTTTTGGGGAAAACACTATAAGGGTTTTAGGAGAAGAATGAAGAGTAGACATTGTCAAAGACCTGTGGAGAAGATGGAGGGTTGAGCTTCCCAATGTTGATTAGGAGTTGACATCAATGCCAAAGAACTCAATTAGGCATACCCTTTATTGTATTTGTTATTCTTGCTCTTTTTAGGAATTGATAGTGATATCCTATGTTTATTGTTTGGGTCTTATGTTAAGATGCCTTCACTGGATTGTTTTATTATGAACCCATTGCTAAAATCTTCGATATAATCCATAACTATTTTGTTGAGATCCATTTATATCAACTAATGGTTTTGGATCATTAGGGATACAATTTATAACTTTTTTATTTCCAATTGGTGTCGAATCATTAAGGATAACATAACCTAGGTTAAATAACCTGAGCTTCGTGCAGTTGTTGCCTTGATTAATCTGCTTTCCTAATTCATAATGCTACTATCCAATTAAATCTAGAAACCACATCCTAGGTTATTTGATAGCTAGGTTTAATTAATGAGCGTCTCTTAAATAAACACAACCTAAAGGAAAACAGGGGTTAATAGAGTTTATCATTAACATACGATTAATAGTTGCTAAGAGGGGTAAAAGAGTAACAAATCAATGAAGGATGTTTAGCTGGGTGTAGGCAAAGATTGAACCGATGACTAAGTACTTAACGAATTCATCATCTTTGAATGATTTCTTTAATTTGTTTTCATTAGTTTAGTTTTATTTTAACTCAAACCAAAACCCCCCATAACCTAAACACTAATTGTAACACCCATATACCCCCTGAGAGGATATGCAAATGCTACACAAAACAGAACCAAAATAACACAAAACATACTAAAGCATTTCCAGAAACTCAAGGAACATACATTTCATATTATAAATGGTTGGGTTATATTCAGAACATAACATACACATGGTACTTGTTACATACAAGCCTTAAATCCAAATCCGAACTATATTAAGGCTATTACAAACCATTAAACAAAACACAAAATACAACATGTCTCATTACATTGAAAAACAACTCAAAAACAAACTGAACATTTCTAGAACAAAACGCATGCTTCTTAGCCACTATAGAAGTCTTTGTCCTAGTCCTTAAATCTTCTTATCAGAACCAACACAGAGGAAAAACCACCTTGCTAAGCATATAGCTTAGTGGGGAATAACTAAACAATATAAAATCTAGCAATTGTTTCTAACAATCGTCTAGCATTCACTTGCACTGAATCATAACAAATCTCAGACAGCCTTTAATTGTTCAAATAACCGAACATTCCAATATCATTTGCATCAGAGTAGAATATAACATATCATAACATAATATACATGCCTTAAACTTATAATTATCTGAACATAATATCATAATCACAAAACAAAACTTTAAAGAATTTGAACAATTCTTGTTTATATCATAACAAAATTTATCTATACTAAAATTGAACTTAACTCATATCAAATCAGAATTTATCTTGTTTTAGAATTATACATACATTAGAATACAAAACAAGTTAGCCTGTTAATCCTTTTTACAGAGGTGGGTAACGAGACTAGAACAGGAGATACCATTGGTATCACAGAATAAGAGAGACTTACGTATCAACACTGAAGTGTCCTTATCATAAGACATCGAAGTGTCAATATCAGGAGAGACTTATGTCTCAGACACCGAAGTGCCTTTATCAGAAGACACCAAACTGCTGACATCTTCAATGTGTCCAGGAGCAGCTGCAGACCCTTCTAGGTATGCCTATTTACCCACGCGTAGGACTTAATAGTTTTAAAACAATCCAATGTAACAACCACATACCCCCTAGGAGGATATGTAGATGCTGCACAAAATAAAACCAAAATAACCCAAAACATACTAAAGCATTTCTAGAAACTTCAGGAACATACATTTCATATTATAAATGGTTGGGTCATATTCAGAACATAACATACACATTGTACTTTTTTTATATAAGCCTTAAATACAAATCCAAATTGTATTAAGGTTATTACAAGGAATTAAACAAAACACAAAATACAAAATGTCTCATTACATTGAAAAACAACTCAAAAACAAACTAAACATTTCTATAACAAAGCACAATCTTCTTGGTTAGTGCAGTAGTCTTTGTCCAAGTCAATCTTCTTATCAAAACCTACTCGGAGGAAAACCCACCATGTAAGCATATAACTTAGTGGGGAATAACTAAACAAGATAAAATCTAGCGATTGTTTCCGACAATCGTCTAGCATTCACATGCACTGAATTATAACAAATCTCAAAAAACCTTTAATTGTTAAAATTACTAAACATTCCAATATCATTTGCATCAAAACATAATATAACATATCATAACATAATATACTTGCCTCAAAATTATAAATATTCGAACAAAATATCAGAATCACAACAGAACTTCAAAGTATTTAAATAAATCTTGTTTATATCATAACAACATTTAGTTATACCAAAATTGAACTTAACTCATATCAAATCAAAATTTATCTCGTTTCAGAAGTGGACATACATCATAATACAAAACAAGTTAGCCTGCTAATCCTTTTTACAAAAATGGGTAACGAGACAAGAACAAGAGATACCATTGCTATCACAAAACAAGAGAGACTTATGTCTCGACACTGAAGTGTCCTTATTAAAAGACACCAAAGTGTCAATATCAGGAGAGACTTATGTCTAAGACAATGAAGTGTCTTTATCAAAAGACACTGAAGTGTCAACACCTTAAATATGTCCAGAAGCAGCTGCAGACCCTTTTAAGCATGTCTATTTACCCATGACTAGGACTTAACAGTTTTAAAATAATCCATTTCAAATTTCAAAATCACAAGCAAAGGATGTTATGTCTTTATTCCACTTTCCTCAATTTAAACATATATATATATATATATGCACATCCAAATAATATAAGCATAAACATCTGCAATAATGTACCATCAAAGGCATTATGTATTTATATTCCATATCATGACACAGAGTTCTAATTTTGTAAACAATCATATTCAATTCACATCACATAAACCTTTTGAAACACATTGGTATTCATAAGAACACATTCATCTTTAAACACATCATTCATTTCAATATTAGATACATCATTAATTAACCACAAATTCTTTAAGTAATTATCTCAATTAACTTCTACTCCACTAATCTAACATCATCTAGATTCAATTTAAAACTCAATTAGGTTCTAACATACTATTATTAAGTACCTTAACCTTGTATAGTCTGACAATTGCACAAATTCAGAAATTTCCTTGACAAGGCCCTACACATTTCTAGATTTTCTCAAGACAGGTTTTGTGTTAATTTTGTATGGTCATTTTGACATAGAAACTAAGGTTTTTGGGCAATATGTTCTTCTCAACAAATGTTCCTTTATGTCTTAAGTTTCTAATGAACTAAAGTTAATACAATTTGGTTCATTATTCCTAGAGTCATACCTAAAATACTGCAAACTATTCTTATACAGTGATAGTAACCAAAACCCAACTTCAAGCCAAATTTCAAAACCTTGAGAGACAAAAATAAAATTCTATTCCTTCATGAAAATTGTAGACATATGTATGTATTTTAATCTACAATTAAAATCACCCCATTTGGATACATACAGCAAGTTATGGCTAAACTACCGATGTCTGTTCAGTGGAACCACTACAATTAGCTCACAGCATACACCTTCAATGCCCTTTCACTAAAGTTCATCAATTCCACTTCAAATCTACCTTATTAATGTCTCAATTCCACATCAATTTCATGTCTAGAACCAATTCAAAAATCATTCATTAAGTAACTTACAAATCAATATCTTCCACACATCAAAACCAAACTAGAAATTATCATACAAGCATCATTTTTCCAGTATTCAATTCTCATCATCTTAACACATAATCAAGTCAATTCAAATCTCATAACACTTGTATTAATACGTCTTATAAAGTTTAGAATTCCCTTACCTCTTTAACTTCAAATTCAACTCCAAAGAACCAGTTATTCTAGCCCTTCCAAGTAACCAACACAATTCCAAAATCAAGGTGCAAATTTTAGCACCAAGAAGGCAGCATAGAAGATAACATAATCTACTTTCTTCATGCAATATTTGGCTAAGAGTTTGGTGTGATCATGAACAAATTTGCAGCAAAATTTCAAAGCTGAAGGAGATGGAAAGTTTTGGTGGAGATGTTTTAATGAAGGTTGTAGAAACTTCTAGCAAGTTTGACACCTAAGTTGCTCGGTGTCCTAATCTTGGAGGAGCACATGTCACTAAAACATATGTCCCCCCCCCCCCCAAGCTGGCAAAAGTCACACATCTATTAGGCCATTTGTTATTTAATAAATGTTGCCGTATGTCATTAAATGATTAGTCCACATGTCACTCCAAGATTGGTCCACTTGTCACTTAACCAATACTACCAAATGCCAATGCAATAATTATGCCAAATGTCAATAACTCATAGGTCCATATGTCATTCCAAGATTGATCCACTTGTTACTCAACCAATATTGCCAAATGTCAATGTATTAACTATGCCAAATGTTAATAACTCATAGGCTTATTCATTCTAATTTTCATGTACCAACTAATCTTACCACTTAACAATTTTCCTAGTCCAAATGTACATTTTAATACCTCAATTCTTTAATGATGTTAATTAATTCCAGTTCACTAAGTAAGATCCATTAAACCAAAATTTAAGTCATTTGTAATTCTCACTCATATCACAATTTTTAACATCTACATACATGTACTTTCATAAACATGTAACATTTCAACTAGGGTACAATTTGGGGCCTTACATTAATTGATTTCATAATAAGAGCTAACCTAACATTCTCTGTGGGATCGACCTAGACTCACCACTTCTAAAGTTGTAGGTCCAGTTATTTGAGTAATGTTATAATGCGCTATGTCAATCAATGGTTTCTTCATTCTTGTTACACCTCTTTACGGGGGATGTTTCTTGCAAGGTGGGCATTTGTTTTCTTCCTCAAGTACTATTATTTACAGGTCTAGGTTAATGAAAGGATTCAGTTTTAATGGATTTTTGGAGAACAATAGAAATGGGTGTAGCCATTGACGAAAGTTTCTTGAGAAAAAACAAACAAACAGTAGTATTTATAACTTAAGACAAGTGACATGTGAAGGAGATGGTATAATGATATTGGTAAAGGACTTCTCAGGTTTTCGTGAGAAAGAAAGATGACAAAAGAACGGCTAGAGGAGAGGTGTGGGGTTAAAGTAAGAGAAGGAAAGTAGCAAAAAATCACATGGGTTTTTTTGCTATTCTCTTCACTCATTCATCTATTTCCATATTCTCAAAAAACGAAGCGAGGAAAAGCAGGCAGCTGAGATTTCCAGAAACGAAGCTAGGAGAAGTCAAGAACTAATATTCCTAAAAACCGAAGCGAAATTCCAAGAAAATAAACCATAAAAAGTGAAATGAGAGTGGTTTTTTGGCTCCTAATTTTATATACAACAAACTAGTTCCGACTGGCACTACAATAGATAAGGTTATTAGCAATGAAATTAAACATCGCTAAGCATTAAAAAAATCATCACAAATACTAATTTGCGATGAAAACTAATCATCATCCCAATCGTCGGTGAATCGCAATAGCAAAATAACATCCGCGACGTTTTAGGGAAATCGTCGTAAAAAAGTTTTTTTGACACAAAAAATTTGTCAGTAAAAAATATAACCCACGAGAGCAAAGAATGTCATTCATATGGTTTTGTGACATTTTTGTTTCGTAGCTAAAAGTTTTTCCTTCCTAAACTATTTTCGTAGGTAATTAATTTTATTAACAATTTATTTTTTGTAACAGAATAGTTTTATCTATTAATTTTTTATTGTAGCTAAATGTTTTTAGAGACGTTCCTGCAAATATAGGTAACAACATTTTGTGACGATTTCTTTTTGGTAACTAATAGTTTTTAGTGACAATTCTGTTTTTATAGCAGAATGGTTTTAACTACTAATTTGTTGTTGTAGGTAATGTTTTTAGAGACATTCTTGTAAATGTACTTTTTGTGGCGATTTTGTTTTGGCAGCTAATATTATTTAGTGAGAAATTTAATTTTAATTTAATTTTATTATAAATGTTAAAAACAATTTTACTTTAATTTATTACAACTTTCAGACAATTTAGAATATAAATTAGTTACATTTTTAATTAATGTTAGTGACATATTTTTTAAATAATACTAAATTGAAATAAAATAAACGTATAAAATGGAATGCATTTTATGTAAAAAAATATTTACATATCATTTGCAAACTAAAAGTCCTCATTTGAGGCTTAGTTTGGGGAAGCAGTGGCGGTTTGACAACCTGCTAAAATGATAAGTACTTATTTTCAATAAGTACTTATGTGTTTCGGATTGTTGTTTTGGTAACTGCTAAAATGTGAAAATTGTTGTTTGGCAAGTGCGATTATAGTTGCTGAAAAAAGATAAAATGACTAAAAAACCAATTGATTTAATAAACTATTAATTGTTGTATAACTAATTAAAAAATATTATTAGCCATATAAATTTAAAATTATAAATATTAAAATATTAAATTAAAATAAGAAAATATAAATAAAATAAATTTTGGAAAATAAATATTTCAAAAAATATTTTATTAATCATATAAATTCAAATTATAAATATTAAATTATTAAATTATTAAATTAAAATAAGAAAATATAAATAAAATAAATTTATTAAATAAATTATTTCACCTTACTTAAATATTATTGACAAAAACTTCCTTCTATTAATTAAGTAAGGGCATAATGGAAATAATAAAATATCATGAGGTTATTATTGGAAAGTAAAATTTTCACAGCATAAGCAGTTTCCTACTGCAGTCCCTTTCTACTTATCTATTTCTGCGGTAGCACTGCTGTTTTTCCCAACCTGCGATTGTCGGTCGCAAATCCAAACATGTATCTACGTTTGCAAACTACGGTGGATAAGTACTTATCCCCACCGCACCGCAAATCCAAACGCAGCCTGAGTCACTACCACTAACATATGCAAAACCTAGTAATTGTTTGACCATCTTTTTAAGCTTGTTCACTTCTTTTATATTATGATCTAACTTCTCTTCTGTACATTGTAACTAGTCTTCAGTGCCTGGTTCTCCTCTTGAAGCGTTGTGACATATACTGATCGTGATGAAGATGTGCCAATAGGCTTAGGATCGTACCCAAGACCTTCGATATAGCTTGATCTTATACCCAGGACATTGTTGCAAATGTCTTTGACATTAGGCTGATTCCCCTCAAACAATGACGTCTGCAACAACTCTTACATCTTGTCCTACAATTTAAAATAGAAAATCGAGTTTACTAAAAAATTATTACTTACTATTACAAAGAAAATTAAATTGTAATATTAATTTGTTTGTACTTACATAATTACTTTGTGCCTCTTCAAACGTCGAGCCTTGACCTTCCTTATAATGTGTGTGCTTATACAGTATGATCCTGTCACACTCTTATCCTTGGAGTTGTGTTTAGCTCTATTCTATGAATTTTAAAAATTATAACTAATTAGAATTTAGTGTATTAAGAAATAGAATAATAAATTGAAAATTTTATACTTAGAAATTCTTGTCGGACGATGACAAATGATTTAGAGCTGGTATTATGAGGAGTTTTCATTTTTGTTATGTTCACTTTGGCTTTCTCACACTTTTCCTAAATTAAGAGAAGCAATCATGAAATGTATAAAGAAAATTAATGGAAGGTAAATATGAAGAAAAAAATAAATTTGAACCTTCACTGAGGCCTAGTAATCACACATTTGACTCCAATTTTCTGGAGTCACCTATTTTGGAACATGTCTCCTTACCTCTTTCATTGGAAGGGAAAGACTAGTAATATTTATGAAGTCTATATCGATGATCCTTCACCCTTTGTTTCAACAATGAACTAACACTGCTTGAAACCTTAGGCGTGTCGATATCAACGATATTGAGCTTCATCTGTGAAGAAGAAGACGTATAAGTCTTTTTTTTTTGTTAAGTAAAATCGTAATACATATAATTAAATGAATTGAAATATTACCGAAACTTTGTCCAAAGCATTTTGGAGCAAGTTGTCTTCCTTCAACTGCCTAGCATGTTGAAAGCAAGGCAACTCATTCCTCACAACGATGCCCAACTTATTGGCCAATTTTGCAGATTGGATATTATCCAGCAAGCGACGTTGCGTGATGTCCATCGTCACAGATAACTTGCTATTCATTGCAACATTCATCCATTGTAACTTGGCTCCGTTTGTCTTACCTCTACCTCATTTTCTAATGCCAGTATTGGAACCTGAAAACAAAAAAATCATAATAAAAAAACACATTAAACATGTATTGAGTAATTTCAACATTAATGTAAATATGTTTGGTTAATAATAACAAACCTGAAGATCCCTCATGACCAGCAGACGATGTTGTTAAAGGTTATTGTTGACTTTCTTCATTTGATGATGCATTTGTTGGTTGTTCTGTGAGAGGAACGTCTTCAATCATTACTACCCTCTTCCTTTGTTTCTACCAGGTATCATTATAATGAACCTATGTAAATTGAAATATGAACATAACGTATAATCTTAACTCAAACGTCAATTTTTCATATGATATAAGGAGATAAGTAGTCAAATACTAAACATTTGGCATAACATTCCACAAAAACATAAGTGAAACATTAAAAAAAGCATATACTGCTCGTAAATTAACATAAGTAAAACATCAAAAACAAAAGACAATACAATAAAAGAAGATAACAAAGTTATAACATGCACTTTTCATTTTATATTACATTAAAAAAACCTATGTTTATGCTAGTCCATGCAGTCAACAATGTTGTATCAATTCATATGCACCAATTTAGTAAACAATATACAACAAAATGAAATGACAAACGATATATAAAACAATAGTGGTTACTACTAATTCGTATACCTGAAGATGTCACACGAGTTTTACTATTTTGTTCCCAACCAAGCAGAGGAACACAAAATCTGCAAATAAACCTTATACACAATCAGAAACTAAACATAAAATATTTTCTTCATGGTACTATACAAGCATATTTAAGGCACAATAAAGGATGTTGAACATTTTTATAATTGCTTCTCAATCAATTAAGAATTGGTAACTTTAAGTCATTTAAGGCTATATGTTTATTGATTTGTCAACTAAGAAAATGAGATAGGATGTAAACAATAATGATTAATGCCTTTGCCTCAAAACCAAAAGCATAAATGAGAATGCCTTTTTCATTCTTGATGCAATGCAAACTGATCTTGGAAGTGAGTATATAGACAAGATCAAGAAAAAATTGTGGTATAGTATTCTAAAAAAATTGCTTTTCATTGATATATAGAAGATGCTTATTAACATGAATTTAATTTTTAAAGATAACATGTTTTAATTTGGTGGATAAACTTTAATTGGTTTTTATACTTTATCCACTTTCAATAATTCCTATATTTTCTCCACTTTCAAATCAAATTCAAAATATACACACTTTAGGCTTCTTTTTTTTTTGTTCTTGATGCAATGCAAGTTTTGTAACTTTTTCAATACTTGTTTACCTAACATATCAAGAGGACTATGAATTTGTTTTCATTAACAAGTTTCATCCATTCATAATATCTTTAATTTCATAATTTAAAATTATTCTTTCTACTTTTCTATCTACTCACAACAATATTTAATAGAACTTAACTTAACTAACTATACAATACTAAATTTAATTATCAACTTTAATAATTTATTTTCCAAAAAATTTTAACAATTTTTTCTTCTTCTACCTTATTTATTCTTTCACTGAACCATGGACTTGGTATAAGAAGTTATGTAGAGAGATATATCATTATGCATACACCATAATGTAATTCATTTTACACAGATTATAATGCTTCCGTAATAAACTTAGAAGTTTCTTTAGCTGATAATGTAACCATTCAATAGCATATGAAGAAGCAAAATTTAAGAACATATTACAGAGGACTTTCATCAAACACCTTATAAGCATAACATAACTTAAGTCTTCTTCAACCATTCATCCTCTCAGTTGCCTTTCTTCACCATCATTAACACATAAACAACTAATCCAAGCAAACAACTCAACAACTAATCCTAAGTTTGACCCCTCTTCATCACATTTAACAAACACAATGACAGACAATAAATAAACCCCGAAAAATCTTACAAGTTCTTACCAAGTTGAGTAGCACTATAGGGAGACGATAGAGGACAATGCTGTCTTAACAGAGAAAACTTGACAACTAACGGGTAAAGAGAGGAAAAATGGCGAAGATGACAGTAAGGAGAGAGGAGGAAGAAACAAGCTAGTAGGAGGCAAGGTTTGGGGGGATTCGGGTTAACAACATTGTCTTATTTATAATTTTTGTTTTCAATAGCAACATTTGATGATGAAATACATATTCGTCGTCAAAAACCTTTGCTCCTAAGGATGCATGATCGTACACCAGCACGATCGTGACAAAATGCTTAACTTGTCAGGTGCGCACGATGGTGACAAAACCTTTCCCGCGTCAGGTTTACACGATGGTGACAAAATCTTTCCCGCATCAGGTTTGAACTATTGTGAATCAACACAATCGTGTAATGTAAGTAATAAATCCCATTTACCTACCATATCATAGATTCATCGCCAATACAAGGAAAACGACTGGTGTCGAATCCATATGTCGCCATAAAATATTAAAATATTACTATAAAACATAATAGCGTCACAAAATGTACAACAATTTGCTACCAAATTGTAAATCATCGCCAATACTCTATACCTTTGTCGACAATTCGGACTTTCGTTGCCTATTAATCCAATTTTGTTACCAATTATACAAAACGTTGTCAAAACCCAAGCATTTCCTTTACATTCTTAATTTTCTTAGTTGATTAACATATATGAGTTTTTCCTATTATCAATAACAAAATGAAAATTTTGTCTTTTACACTTACATATGATGTTCATCTTGATTTGCTTAATTTTTTGGAATTACTAATATATATTTTTAATTTGGTAGAAAAACAAAACAAAACAAATTAGACAAAATTTTTGCAAAATTTTTATCTTCTTTTTATTATTAGTTGAATTCATAAGGATTGCAATCCTCATTTCATTTAGACCAAATCCATCACTAACATTACAACATATACCCTTTAGCCCTTAATCTACAATTAATCTTATTATTTGTATTTAAAATTTTTTGGTGATTAATGATTGAGAATTTGGAAGTATGACATGAGTTAAAATTTGAAAAAAAGGACTAAATTGAAAAGGTGAGAAATTATTTAGGTAAAATAGTAATTTATGAAAAGCTTAAGGGCATTTTAGTAAATTTAGAAATTTATGGTCAAGAATCCAATTGAACTATTTATAAGTACTTTGAGTGTAATGATTCATTTTAGATGCAATTGGATAGAATTCAAGTGTGAATTGAAGAAATTAAGTCAATAATACATTGAAAGGATGTAATTGAAATAAATTGGAAGTTGTGTAAATAGTGGCCCAATACATGGAAGGAGTTAATTGAATAAGTAAATAAGAGATTGTGGTGTGAAATAGAATAAAGGAAATATGAGAGTTAGTGGGAGACAAAAATCTTAACATGGACAAATGAGTGAAATAGAATAAAGGAAAGATGAGAGTTAGTGGGAGACAAAAATCTTGACATGGACAAATGAAAAGATGACATGTGGCGTTTTAGGTGAGATTGATAACAAAAAGAAAGAAAGAAAGAAAGCTACATGCTTTCTTCTCCATTCTTCATTTCAGCTGAGAGAAAGAGGAAAAGAGGGAGAGAGAAAAGATTGAAGCTTCAGATATGGGAGCTTGAAAGAGAGAGAAAGATTTGCTAGGATTTTTAGCAAAATCTAGTGAGATTTAGACTTAGTACAAGAAGAGGAAAATGTGGGAAATGAAGAGAGCTAGAGAATGAGCCAAGATTGATCTCATTTGGAGGAAAATAGTAAGGATTTTGAAATTTGTTAAGCTAAGAAAATAATTCCTTTGGGTTAGAAATGACTTTGGATTTGAGAAATTAAGCTAGAAACCATACTTTTGTTCATGCTTGTAAAATGAGTTTTGTTAGCTATGAAACCTAGGGTTTAATTCTTGGTACATGATAAGTGTATATTTGAATGAAATTTTGTTTGTTTGAAAGAAACCAAAAAAATTCAAGGCAAGAGCAAGGGGAAAGGCAAACTTGAGTTTGGACTTACAATCAATTAGGTGGGTAATATGTTTATAGTTATTGTGGATGATGGGTTGATTTCTTTGTTATTTGTTATGGTTGTATTTTATTTGTTATATCTTTGAAGCATTTTATGGATAATACTATATTTCTGTAAATCAAGAACATAGTTATGTCTGTTTTACTTTAAATTCTAAATTTTTCTTATGATACAAACTACACAATAGATTTTTGAAATTTTAGTAAGGGTAAATTTCATATCATTAGGCACATTAAAGATGTATAAGTGATAAACTGGACTACATTCAGTTATCAATGAAATTGGAGTTGAACAAATCATCATTTAATTCTAAATTGACATTTGCAGATTAATCAAGGAATGTCGATATGGAGACTAGTTCTGGATGGCCCTAATTCATTCTGTTGGGAGGAATGTGGCAAAATTGTCCCTACTGAAAAATTAAATAATGCATAAAAAAATCTCCACTTTATACACTAATCATCGTATGCCTTCCATGGCCGATCTTCTGCTTCAAGGTGTTTAGTATCATCCGAACAACGCCACTTTCCTTATTATGTACATCTTATTTCCTTTTATGAAGCTATTATTTATATTCACATTTGATGGTATATACTACATGTTGGTTTAAGCTTCTTTAAGTCTCAAAGATGACATGTATGCCCATAGAGGCAGGAGCAATGTCACAATAGTCCGTAAAAGATTATGGAAATCAGTTGTTTTGGAAAATTCAGCAATTCCACCTGCATCATCTGCTCATTCACGTATGCATGTCACTCCAATTTCGGTTCATTTAACGGTTTACTAATCTGACAATATCTAAGTTATACATTGATTGTGTTTTAGGTACTAAATCTAGCGACTTGTTCACTGTATCCTCTACAAATTTAGCTACAGCGCAAATGTTGTTTCAAGAGGGTGTGAAAAACCCTACACCTGAGGGAAGAACTATGACTGTTTCAATTGTTGCCTTCAAATGTGCAAGGACCCTTCTTGGGAATCCAAACATCAAGGACTCATTTACCTTTTCCGACTCTCATGTCACTTGAATCTAAATAAATAATAATATCATTGTCATTTATCATTGCAATCAACTAGACTCAGCTTTAAAGTTTATTTATCGTTGTATCTGTAAGAATTTGTCAAAAAACTTCTCTACTAGTTAGGAGTCAATGTGTGTACTATTAAATGTGGACTGTTATTGTTCTAATTCTATGACTGTGTGAATTGTTAAATTTCTAATTCAACGTTCGTATTACTCTATATATCATATTATTATATTGATCTAATTTTTTAAATTTTTTAACAAATTTAAGCAATGTTATTAAAAATTAATGATTAATTAATACTACTATTTAACACTTAAAATTATGTTGTGATTTTTTTTCAATAATACGTTGTAAACATTCAAATCAAATCTCCAATAAAGCATATCTTAACTATGATATATGATAAAAATGTTTGTTTGACAATTTTGAAAAATGTCAACCATTTGGTGACGATTTTCAGAAATTGTCTTCCAAAATTCGTCACTGAATGTGTAACCTTTTTCGACAATTTACAAAAATCGTCACCAAATGTTAACCTTTTGGTCATGCTTTAAAATATTGTCGCTAAATATCGACCTTTGGTGACGATTTTCCAAATTAGTTACCAAATGTTTAACAAATTATGGTAACGATTTAAAAAGAGCGTCACCATAAGTCTATTTAGCAACAAACATATGCAATCGTCGCTCATTGTGCATCATTTGGTGACGGCTTTTTTTAATTGTTACTAAATATTCAACGTTTTGCGACGAATTATGTTATGCGTCGCAAAATATTTTACCATTTGTCACGGTTTTTGTTTTAGTTGCCAAAGTTTTAGATTTAATGACGATTGCTTAAATTATCGCAATACGTTGACTTTTGGCAATAATTTTCTAGATGTCGCAAAAGAAAACGGCGGTAAATGTATTTTTTTTGTAGTTCAGTTCCTAAATAAACAGGTCAGTTTTTATATATAAACATTATGAAATAAAACTGAACCGTACAACTAGTCAATTCAAACAATTTTTAATCCAAATGGCTGGTTCCGTTTGGCTTTTAAAAGATTAAAGAAGCGTGACTGTCATGCTCCCAAATTTTTTTGTGAGGGACATGCGACGATCCAAGGCTTGGAGAACTAACGCAATTATCCCTTTTTGCGCGCCCGTCGTTATCCAGAGAGTTAGGGTTCTCTGGTTAGTCGTACTATCACCTTTGCTTTCTCCTCAACTGCCATCTCCCCTAGTCTTTATCGCCTCCCCTTGCTGCTGGTTTGTCTCCATCTTAGCCGCATCTTCATGCGCCTCCTTGGTTGTTTTCTCAGCCCTTGGCAATGTCTGCCACTGGTGAAGGCTGATCACAGGTGACAACGTCTATAGCCACTAGTTTGAATCAAAAAAGAAAAAACGCAACCATAAACATACACAGTCCAGAACCAAAACATTTTTTTTTCAAATCCAAACTTTTCCAAAAACTCAATCTAGTGGGTAATGTATTGTATTTTCCATATCCTTAAAACTATGAAAGTATGCTACAATTGTTTTCAAGAACCAGACGAAGTACGTAAACACAAAACCTAGAAATACGAAGAATAAGAGGCGCATTCCAAGTTTCGAAAAACGAGAATGCAAAGCAAGCTTCATATGCTTTCAGAGGTGCGATTGACTTTTTCAAAGGTAAATCAGATTTCCAGAAATAAGAAAAACAGGATCATGGGTTTAAGCAGTGTCAGTAAAGACAGTTTTTTATGACCTGAATTTCACAAGAATTGAATCTAAGGAAATGGACTCCCCACAGTACTAATCTTTAGAGAGGCAGGATTGAACAGAATATGCGATATTTTATTGCAAAGAAACATGCGAGTCATTTCAATCAATATACAGCAGATGGTATCATGGTACAGAAGAGTATTCCATTCCCACTCAATGGTCTAGTAGGCTTCATCAAGTTATGAATCATAGCATCCACTAGGACCAGGGGTTTATAGGTTACTGTTGTTGTTGGTGGATAAGTTGGGTATTGAAAGTGACTGGGACCTAATATTTTGAATCCTGAACTACAACAAGCTTTTTTAACCACATGCGAGGAGTTTGAGGTTATATTGATAAACAAATAACTTTTTTTTTAATTTTTACACACATTACATGAAGAGAAAATCAGAGGGCGAACCAGCAAAAACGCACACAGCATTTTAGTTTTGTTTTTGCATAAATTTTATTTACAGTTTAATTTAATTTGAGAAAATGAAATATTTTCCATCTTACTTTTTTTCATTAATTATTTAGGAACGATTTCTTCTGGTTTTTTTAATAATATATCACATAAGATTTGCATTTAGTCGTAAAAATTAAATCAAACTGATCTATTAAAGTAGGATTCTGCCACTGTAAACTGAATTCGAGTGCTCCACTATACAAAATGCCTGTTGACCACTTCACCCTATCCACTAGTTGTAATCAGCTTCATAATTAGCTCACTGTCTTGAGCTCAGAATTAGTAGTCAACTTCTGAACGTAGCTTCCAAGTGGGGTAAGTATCAGCTACTCGTACACCAAGTTGATATGATTGTCCAGAAGTTCAAGAAAATGTTCAATCTTGATCCAACTTAAAAACTTCGCGTGTTGTGCTCAGAAAATGAAAGCTGCACGGTAACTTCAAACAATAAGAGCTCAGTGAGGCGGCGACAGACGTAGAATTGTGAGGTTTCTGTTAGCTAGAAATCACGGTGGTGAGCTCATACCGGCATGGGAGTGTCATATTAGACGCTGCAATTAGCTAGGCGTGACATACTCAGCTTAACGACATCGCAACAGGACTTTGTTTGTATTTTTCTATCTAGTAACTGAATTTCCATCTAAGAGATTGTCCCAATAAATACATGGATCGTTACATTTTCTAGCATTACTTGCAATGAATAACATATTTCATTCTCGTAAAGTCCTCGCCAACTCTTATTCTAACTGTTTCCGTTTAAATAATAGGCGTATAGTTCAGAATTATTAATTAATCACTGCTTCAAGACATTCGCAAATTGGAATTACAAATGTTGGTATGTTCCAGTCTCTCTATATAGAAATTGGGTAACACCAAATGAACCAGAAAGCAAGGGCAAGTGGCAGAGAACCTTTCTTGAAACCTTAAAACTTCTCTCCCTTACACAGCAAAACATACCAGAAAAAGGTAACCAACCAACTATCGTCCATTCCTAGCAGCAGAAACCAAGTGCAGAACTGGGCCCGCACTTTCCGTACCCAAGATGAAGTGTACGTTAAAGTGTACCCAACACACACCAAACCGCACTCACTTCTCCATAAATTGCGAGCAGCCGCGGGACGGGGCCCTGAAATTGTTACCACTCACGCTGTATGCTCTGTGCTGTTTTCATTTGTTTAGTGAACGGGATCAGATAAGAAGAAACTGAAAGCAATAAACCATGGATGATGAGGATTCCACCCGTCCGTCCATTGGGTTTCCTCTAGGCGTAGCTCTTCTGTTCATAACTCTGCTTGCCATGAGTGGGTTTTTCGTTTGTTGTCTACACTGGGACAAGGTTCGATCTTTACTAGGACGTTCAAGCGATGAAGACGAAGACGACCATATCCTAGAAATTGAATATACACCTCCGACTGTCGTATGTATCTCTTTCCCGTCTAATGTTTTTTTTTTCTTTTTGGCGAGGTTATACAATCTTAAGCTGTGTTAACGTTATTCTTAATAGAAAATGACTTGAAGAACTTGTTTTTTGGGTGACTATTTTGAACACCTCACAAAGGCATGCATGCATTGTTGTTGTTCTAAACAGAAGAAAAAGCAAAATAGAGGTCAGAGCCTGCCAGTTCTGATGCCAGGGGATACAGTGCCAAAGTTTATTGCAATGGCTTGTCCGTCTGAGCCTCTTCGACTAGAGAATATCAGAGTAGAAGTGCAGAAGCATCCTAACTAGTTTTGGAAGCTCATCATTTTGGTAATATAATCACTTTCTAGTTTGTATATATATTTAATACTGTTTTTAAGTGAGACTGAATTCTATTTGTTGGCTGTCAGGAGTTATAATTTAACTATCTTTAGAAATTAAAGGAATCCCACATAAGATTCATATTTCAGAATATATTCCAAGAACTGGGTACAATTTGCGGTAGGGTGACAAACCAATTTCGTTCCCATTAGCATAAAGTATGTTCTGCTCCACAAAAAGTTACACACCCCTTATGCTCTTTTCTCCAATGACGGTTCATTTCCTAAAACACGATATTGTTGCAATTCCTCATCAGCACAATCTTCGGAGATAAGATTAATAATGCATTGTTCCAAAATTCTATTTGGTTCTCTGGCATTACTCGTAATGATGAGGTTACGTCAAGTCATGATGTAGACCGTTTCTGGCGCATCCCTACAGTCCCTGTCGATTTAAGTTGGTTATGTCCACAAAGCCCAGACTTAATTGGATCCATTCCACATCTAAAGCCTTAAATAAGACTCTTTGCTCGATGCACCCAAAACCAAGTAATTCCTTTGAATCTTGATTTATATCCCTGCTGGAGATATGATGTCGGAATTGATCTACAGAAACTTATTTAGGAAAGAGTTTATAATTAAATATCTTATGAATGCAAAAATTGATTGTTATAGATATCAGCAATTGGGCTTCATGCTTTATAACAACCAAATTATCAATCGAAATAAATCTTAGTAATTATTGTCATTATCTATTGATTCTCCACGTTTACCATATAACTTGAAAAATTCACCAACACAATACCTGATTACCTGTCTCAGCAATTTTTATTAACATAATGAAGAAGTATTGTTATTCGGTCATATGAAGTTTTGCAGGGGACTACCTTGAAATTTTGAACTTTGACTTGTTAATGAGTAAATTAACAAGTCAAACTCGAACCATCCAATAATATCCAGACGCAGTTGCAAATTACAAGATGGATCCTCTGACGTGAAGAGAACTTTTGACTTTTTACAGCCTTGGATTCATAATAGTAACTTGGAGTTACGGAGTTGTTAATCTCCTATTATAGTCAGTCGGATTCGATTTGTCAACTGTTTCTAAACACAAACAAACAACCTTCCGTTTTGAGTTTGACACCAAAATCTTGTTTTCGATACTAAAAACAAAAGTTCTGAAAATTGTCGTAGATAATGAAAGAGAAAGCTCATGGCGATGCTGCCCTACATACATCAGTGAATTTGGGTAAAATATCTGAAAGAAAGGGTAAAAGCAATAGAACTAAAAACATAAACAATATATATGTATATAATATAGAGCGTAACTATCAGTATCGCTCCTAATTCACTCGTGTGCATTGCTGGGATGATGTTTGCTAGCTAGCTGGCGATAGGGATTACTACAGATAAATTTTTAATTGTTTCTGGTCAGACATGTCACATTCATTATCACTCATATTTGGTTTCTTCTTCACATGCTTTCTCATGTAAAATGTCCGGTTACGGCATTAAAGGGAATTGAACTAGGAAGAATCAAAGTGACCGTACTTTTGTACTGCCATGGACTTGTCCATGCTATAGCCAGACATTCAACACTACCAACCATAAACTTTTAAGTGTAACATATTCTTACGTAAGTCACTTATCTACCAATACATATCAGGAGTAGAACCACTAATGTAAAATTCTTACAATTGAATTCCGATTCAAGAGCGCTAATGAGGTTGTTAAAATTGTCACAAATGATAGCAATCATTATCGCAAAACTAGTTATTTGGTTAGAAAAGCAATATTACCTCGAACCATGATAATTGCTATTGTCTTGGATCGCGCACGTCTAATGGACCTATTGTTTCCATCATATAATATTCATGGAGCTTGCCTTGGAGACCTAATGAGAGGACACATGCCTACGGTTAAGCTGTTAGCGTCAAAGCCGGAGGGCTTCCGGTCGAGGGGCCCGACGCGGTGACAATATCCCGGAAGATCTGTTCTTGAATAGGAAAAGTGGAGAGGAGACAAAAGGAAGAACATACAATCCCATGAGCAATTCTTTTTTGTTTAAGGAAAGATCTATTTTCTGGTTTATCGTAAATGATAATGTACCATCCTCGGAGCCATTTCCTGTGCGGTTATTGGGGAGGATGAAAGGTTGGTCAATGCTAAATCCCAACATGCCTCCTATTAGGTCCGCTGATAAGTTGAGGGTGTATATTTCTTGTTCTCATAGTTGAAGTTCCGATGAGTATAAGCTAAAGTAATCCTCTTAACTATTATGATGTCAAATGCAACAAAAATACTTGTTTAAGGCTCAAAGCTTTCTACTGCGTAGTCATAAAATGTGATTGCTGGAACTTATTAGTAGTAGTCAGTAATAAGTTACTATAATCACATACGAGAAATTCATATTCATATATTGTCATAATGTCTTCTTTTTGTTTTTTTTAAGGCAAATTTTGATACACAAGCTCTTCGTTTGACGAGAATTGGGAGTGAATCGTCAATTATAATTATAAATAACCTTCCATTTACATTTTACAAAGAGACATCAATTGCTCTAAAGCTCACACTTGCATAATGTGATAAGAGAGAGTTATTTATGTTACGTTAAACATACTCAAAAAGTTATAAAAGAAAAGGTTTTCTATGAATTTGGCACACACTAAAATAATTTATTTTGTAACATTAATGCTTTTTCTTTCTTTTTTAATAATTTATTTTGCTTCTAGTGATAGCAAAAACAAATGAATATTGCCCATCTAGAGAATGGCCCACAGCAATTGAATAAAGGCCCAAATTTGACGAGATGGGAGGTGGGTCAGTAAGGTTTGGCACCAAATAATGACGTATGGGTGATGAGGGCAAGTAGGCAGACAGATGATAAGGATGATCAGTAAATTTTTTATTAAAAAAAACATCATCTAAAGTGCTGTCCATGTATTTATTATTATTAATTGTGTGTTTGGAATATATGAAAAAAAAAAAAAGAGATTGTAAAGGGCAAAGCGTGCGAAGGTGGTGGCAGTTAATGATGGTTATGAAATTCCCTCGATCTCTATTAAAATTGCAAAATAATGTTTGGGGTTAGCTTTCGCTTGCATAAAAGCAAAAAAATCGACACGCGTGTGCCCAAAATTTCTGTCACCAATGAGACATCATTATTGCTCCTTGAGATTTTTGAGTGCTCCCTTCGTTCCTCCTTTTATCATTACCATTTTTTAATTCCATCCTCATCTTTTTTCTAATGATAACTTCACCCACATTTAATTTTATTTTTCCCGGTAATTTTGTATACTTTATTTAAACATAAAATAAAACAGAAATTAACATATATTTTATTCTCTTCACTTTCTTACTGTAGTTTAATTTTATATTATTTAAGTAATAATGATTTCGTTGTAATAAAAAATTAAAACAAAGTCTTAACTTTTGCCACTGGTTCAATCTTAATACTCGTCGTTTTCTTCCCTTCCCATTTCGTTCATCAAATTCATAATCATATAATTGGACTGGAACATCTCACATAACAAAGTAAACACACAGGCACTTCGATTCGATGATGGACTTTTTAAAAACCTACGTAAGTGGGATGCTTTGGCATAACAAAGTTGAAGGTAATGAATACATATAGACAGTGGACATTGGGCTCCTTTTGAAAGAAAGCAAAAGTTTTAAAGTTAACATCACAATTGAGCAAACCATGAATTTAAGATAGAAAATTTTTTCCCCCAAAATTTAAATTAGAGGTTAAAATTATGATCATAATTATAGTATTCTAATTTTAATTTTAATTTTAATTGAAAGGTCTTATTTTTTATTAAAAAATTATTTTCATAAACTATACTTATAATTTTTTTATCACAAAAGGTAATAATTTGACGATAGCAAGTGGATTTGTTTTGATGAAAGAAAATGATAAGTATAAAAGAGTGGGCCTCACTAATACTTATTGCGTTAGAATTTAGAACTGAGTTGGGGGCGTGTAACGGACGAGAGAGTGAGCGCGTGGAGTGAAAGGAAGGTGATGAAGGGAGTTAGATGTCGCGTTCTGTAGCCGGCAATCCAAAATTAAAAGCCGCTTTCTTGTCCCCCAACACATCATCTCTATTCAACCTGTTTTTCTCTGTCCCCTGTCTACCTCACCCCTCCACTCAAAATTGCCCTATTTTCTTTTCTACGTAACTTCAACTCCATTAATATCATCCCCTCTTTACCCCCCATCCCCAGCATTTCTACTATTCCCACTAACTGCCAAAGACGCCTTCTAAAACGCATCACCCGTGGCGTAGCATTATTGCAAAATTTAATCTCGCCCGGTGCGTGGATTTCCAGATTTGGCCTTCTATTGCTAACATGGCCTACAAGTACACATGTGAAGATGTAATAAGTTGGTGGCCGGGTTCCATTTGGAGTTAACCCACTCATGCGAGTGCGGTTGCGGATGGGATGGTGCTTCTGTGCCGCCTTAATTTAAGTAACCTAGGGCATTTTAAGAAGAGGAATCTTCGTGTTGTTAGATACGGAGGGTTGGAGTGGAGGAGTGGTTGAATTGGATGCATTTGGGAAGAAAGAAATATTCCAGTCATTGCCTTATTTGTCCTTGCAAAACTGACTATAGGAATTGTCTGTAGTTTCTAGGGGATAAGAAGAATAATAATTGAGCTTTAAGTGAAGGAGAGAATCCTTTACTGTTGTTGATAATAAAGTCAAGCCATTGTGTGATTGTGATTGGGGTTCATGCTTTAGAGTTGGGAGGATTGGGAACGGAATCGCCTTTAGGACATTGAGCTTATCTTGATCCGAGTGGCCGTCAAAGGGCAGTGATTTTTAAGAAATATGCCATCATGGACATCACGATGCCGCTTAAAGATATTTTATCAAATTCTACGTAAAAATAAAAGTTGGAGTGAGAATGCCTGTATCTGATCGTGGCTTCAAATACAGAACGTAGGTTGTATTCAAGGACGTTTTCGTTTTGCATGTGAGAACTGAAATTAAACAATTATCATGAACCTCATTCATGAAGTTAGCTTTCGGTGTATATTACACAGTTTCTTCTTTTAGATTTTGTTATTGTTTATTAATAATATTTATATTAAGAATTGTAAGTTCTTCTTTTTTATATATATCATCGCTTTTTTTTTAACTTTTTACTGTAAATATTTGTTAATGCAATAATAACACTTGGTAAATTTTCGAATCGGTTACTAAACTAAAATCCAGTGAATGAAAATAATAATAGAAGAAAAAGTGTTGAAAAAGGGTATAGACAATAGAGATTTTTCATAAAAAAGAAGAAAGAGTTTGAATAATTAAGAGAGAGACAGGCGGGGGGTTTATATTAAATGCATAGAGTTTCACATCAGGACAGCAAATAAACTTTTGTTACCCTTATTCCTGCCAAATGGAGGGTCCTTAGTTCTCTCTTCCTTTCTCTCTCTACAGGCCGTTCTCAGCTAAGCAACGAAACCCCCAATCGATCTTCTTATTGCTCTACAAAATTCCACCAGGTAAAACCTCTTCTTCTTTTATGTTTTCTATGATGCTCCCTGGGTTACTAAGTGTACACGACGATTTGGTGGTTGCGCCTGTCTGGGTTAGTTCTTTGGACAACAGAAGTGAGACGATAGCGGGAAATGTTAAGAAACACAAGTGAGAAATTTTGGCTTGTCTGTCGCTGCAGTGAATCCTTTCTAAAGCTGGGTTTCGCCGGGGTTTTTTCTTCTTCTTTTTTCACAGAAATTTTCATTAGTAGTATTAGTCAAATTGATAATGTTTCCTTATCAAAAATCAATTTGTTATCGGGGTGACGTTTCCGTGCGGGCCTTATACTCACACGGGGTTTCCCTTTTTGCACTGCAATTACTTCTTGTTCAATGCTTGCTGCACATTGTTGATGTTCTCAAAACTACGTTTTCTTGCTCTCTCTTGTTGGAACTCCCTATTAATTCTTTAAATTGAAACGAGTTGTGGGTCTCCCTTGTTCTGACCGTTGATTTTAGCAGTTTTTTTGTTTTTCCAGAAAGAATTTTAGCTCTTGCTTCCTTTGGGACGGGATTTGACTTAGAAAGGCCTTTTAGTTCGCAGGTAATGTACTTCAGTTTTAAAGATTAATTTCGGGATGATGTTCGCTGATTTTGGTACTGAGCTTTATTTCTCTTGAATTTTATTTGATTTCCTGTGATGCAAAATTTTACATGAAAACTTGGTATTCTGTTGAATTTTCTATCAACTACTCTCAATCTTTGAGAATTTGTAATGTTTAGGTTTTGTTGCATCTCGCATGCCCTTGAAATTTGGGGGGATTTATGGTCCAATTAGCACTACATTATTTATAGGAAGATTTTATCGTTTCTTGATGTCCTGGCCGAGCTTGTTTTACTTTGTGAGTCGATATTTCATATTGGTGAACTTACTTTCTTGTCATAAGATCCAAGGCTTTCTGCATGCTTGATTTGTGTCATTGGAGCTTCGACCATTTGATGTTTTCTGACTAACTTTGACAGCAAATATAAGCAGGTTAGAGAAGGGAATTCTGAGTGTTCTCAAAATCAATGTCTCCCCCGCCACTAGGTGTTGTGGAAAAGGAGGGTCAGAGTAACGTTACACTGTTGGCTTCTTCGGCCTCTGCCGAAAGTGTGTGCCAAAACGGATTGGAACTAAAGGAGCGTAACTATATGGGTTTGTCTGATTCTTCTTCAGTGGACAGTTCTATAATCTCTGCTGTGTCCAAAGAGGGCAAGACTAGTCTGAATCTAAAAGCTACAGAATTGCGCCTTGGGCTTCCAGGGTCTCAATCTCCTGAAAGAAATCAAGAACTTTGCCCTTTGATCTCCATAAAGCTTGATGAGAAGCCCTTCTTCCCTTTACGTCCCTCAACCGATAGCCACTGTGCTTCAATGCAGAAAAATGTTGTTGCTGGTAACAAGAGAGGATTCTCTGATGCTATGGATGGGTTCTCAGAGGTGAATACATCTGAATTTATTGAACAGAATAATAGCAGTGCTGCTACTGAGTCTAATATGGAAACAACTCATGTGGTGCAGGGTAAATATCTTGCAAGCTCAGAGGTAGGTGCTATGTTGTCTCCCAGACCCTCCCCGAACTTGGGGCTGAAACAAGGTTCTGCTATGGACAACCTTGGAGCTCAACCAAATAAAGCAAAAGAGGTAGTAACCCCAAAAGCATTAGAGGAGAGGCCTCATGCTTCAGATAACAACAGGCCAAACCGTAACGGCTCATCAAACAACAACATTGCCCCAGCTACCAAGTAAGTGTACTGGGATTTTGATTGAACCTATGAGAAAAATGGTTTTTCTTACCTCCTTCATATTTACTTATTTGGCAGGGCTCAGGTTGTGGGTTGGCCACCCGTCAGATCATTTAGGAAGAACTCACTCGCTACCTCTTCAAAGAACACTGAAGAAGTAGATGGAAAAGTTGGGGCTGGTGCTTTGTTCATCAAGGTCAGCATGGATGGTGCTCCTTATCTTCGGAAAGTGGACTTAAGAAATTACTCTGCATATCCGGAGCTGTCTTCTGCCCTTGAGAAGATGTTCAGCTGTTTTACCATAGGTGAGCCTATTGATTTCATTTTTCATCTGTAAAAATTCTATTGCAGATCAAGTTACTGCTAGTTGTGACGTCCTTAGGTCAATATGGGTCTCATGGAGCTCTTGGAAGGGAGGTACTATGTGAGAACAAACTCAAGGATTTGCAAGGCTCTGAGTATGTTCTCACGTTCGAGGATAAAGATGGTGACTGGATGCTTGTTGGAGATGTTCCCTGGGAGTAAGCACTGTTTCTGCGTGTTTGTTTTCCTTTATTGGTTCAAATCTCCTTCATGTTTTTACTACTCTTTAGATGTTTCTCTTACCTGTTAAAATCTGGTGATTATCTGTACTTTGTGTGCTTTTAATACTTATGTGGGGTAGTCCAGAATTTGTCTATATTCTGCATAGACTTTTGAGGAACATTTCATGTGTATTACATAGCTATATTAACAATCTATTCTACGTGCATACTAGAGGAGTGGATTGGCAGCAATTGCCAAAAAGAAATTTACATGAATACCACATAGAAAGTTGGGTATTATTTTTATCTCATTATGGTGAAATTATATTTTATCTTTATCCAATTAATTTTCAAGCATTCTTAAAATCTGTGAATTCATATTAGGTAGAGGAGTTACCTTTTATGCATGTAACCGTTAGCAGTGTGTTTCCCAGTTTTGTGCAAATAATATTTAAGAATTTCAAATACTATTGCTGCTGGAAGGCATTATATAATGCCGTTAGACAAAAGATTCTTTTATTTATCTTTCATGATGTAGCTTTGCTACCGTTTAATTAGAGCTGGGAGACTCTTTTGAGCATGCATTAGGCCCTTATGTGATGCTTTGGATTACTTCACCATAAGCCAATCCTGAGAAGTCGTTGATATTAGTTTTGATACACTGGTTTATTCTCTTCGCTGAATGTTTAAAAACATAACATGTTATCTGTGAGTAAAGTGCCATAGAGAGAATTACAAATCAGAACCAACAGGTTCTACATTTTTGTCTGACCTTTTTTCCTCACAAGGCTCTTACTTTATTTGGTCTTATGTGAATTGGATGAGCACTAGGCAGCAGGAATTCTGAAGGAAGTAATTGCCCTATCATGTAAAGCTAGAAATCTTTGTTTTTGGCTCTGAACTTTTTGTGCTTTGTATGGCATTATGAGATGAAATTAAATTTGCATTTTAGCTAGTCCACTTCTCGACTTTCTGAAACTTGCTGCATTTCAATATTTTTGTTTATCCGTGGACTTCACCGTTCTTTTTTCTCATTGTTATCCGATAACTTATTGGTGCAGCTGCATTCTAATCCAAACTCTTGTTCTTCTTCAGGATGTTTATTGACACTTGCAAGAGGTTAAGGATCATGAAGAGCTCTGATGCCATTGGCCTAGGTCTCTATTTTATTAAATGCCATTCTCTAAGCTGAATTTCTTTCTTCATATTTCCACAAGACCTCGTCGTCTGGTATGCTTACATTCAAAAAAACGACTAGAAGAAGAATACATGGGTCTAATAGAGTAACTTATGGTATAATGCAGGTATTTTCTATCCCTAGGATTAATGGTTAATAGTAGTGCCAAAAGTGCAAGGTTGGTCGCTTTGCCAATAAACCAAATCTAATGTTGAAAAAGTGAAACTTGCTAGTTTCATTCGTATTTATGAAACTGGGCGTGAAAGGAAATTTGCAGATTCAAAATGTTGTTTGCAGTGGCACAAATACTGAAATGTTCATTGTTGCTATTTTGAATTGTATAGTTAACGCATTTTTTACAGCCCTCAGGGCTGATAAAACTGCTGTTATTGAACTTGCCACGATTCCCTCAATTTACACATAATATGTTACTCATAATCTGAATTGAAAATTGCATGTTATTCTGTCATTTTTTATGCTGTAAGGCTGTCTACCCTTGTTGTACATGTAGGCTGCTGCCTTCTCAACAATGATGGATAAGATCTAGTCCATGAGGTCAAAGTTTTGCATAAAAAATGGCAACCCTTGTTATATATGTAGGCTATTGCCTTCTCAAAAATGATGGCTAAGATCTAGTCCATAAAGGCACAGTTTTGAAGCTGTATGATCATATTAATAATATGCATCTTCTGTCTATGTAGTTTGAAAGTTATCTTGTTTTAATATCCTCTGGATTCATCTACTAGATGTGCATTAAAGTACATGTCCAATTAAAGGAACTGGAATAATTCTTATTGGAGAATGGTGGCTGCTGTGTATTGATATGAATGTGGTAGTTTGATTCTTTGTTGTCATTTTCTTCTTGCTTCGTTTATTTAAACTCATTTTGGGAGAATTTAAATGTTTTGCAGCTCCAAGGGCTGTAGAAAAATGCAAGAACAGGAATTAGCCGGCAGTGAGCATTATCGTAGCTATCCTTTCAGCAGCTTCTTGGATGATAAATGGAACAGGGCAGGAGAACTAGAGAGCAAGCATTAAGTATTGCTGGACTGGGTGGGAGATCATTGCTTTCTGCAGTTGTCTTAATGTGTTCATGTTTCTGTTACAACAAGGTTCCTTTGTTCTAATCTCTGTTTAATTAAAATCATAAAACTCCATAGACCACTTTGTTTGGGAGTGAGACTGCAATTTATGTGTTAAAAACAGAGTATGGACAAGTTCCTGCTTCAAAGCAGGAAATACAGTTTGTAAAGTGCGTTGTTTATTATTTATGTTAATTGTATGTGTTTGTATGGTGAGACATCCAATCTGACCACATGCTTCTGTAGGCTAAATCTCATCCCTGTCAAACATTGTTGATATTAGCAAAATTTTAAGGCATTTCCTTGTTTAAATAGTCAAGTGGTTGTTTACTGTTCGACTAAAGAATTGCTTTGAATTATATCAAATTGAACTGTGCGTAGGTTGCCTAGGAGTTCTGCTTAAAAAAAAGGTGATATTGCCAGGATGGTCGATACACTTGTCGGACTCGTTACAAAGCATGTGAAGCTGCAGTGCATTATTGGCTGTATTTGCTATTTGATTGGTTTATGCTTGCCAGTTGGTAAAGAGCGGACACGTTGGCTTGTAGGGGCTCAAAGTGCACAGATATTTCACCTTATAGTGAAATCACAATCAGACTCAACCTACTACTTGATTCTTGTTATACTTGCATCAATAATAGAGGGAAAATGTAAGATTTACCTTGATCTGATGGAAAATAATTGGATGAATATTTATAGAATTGGTTAATCGGAACAAGTGATCTGTGTCTACAGAACATGACTAGTATTTGGGCAGTCACAAGTAGTTGCATCAACTAATCCGATGTTGGGATGTATTTAACTGGAAACTTTTTAAAATTGTATGCTTGTGATGGAGGCCGAAGCTTTTGTGTTCAAAGTTTAAGGTTTTACTATTCGTCTGCACAATATCTTCCAGGCAAGGTCTCATGATTTGATGAAATTGAAGCTGCTGAGACGCTAAAAGAGGAACATGTTCGACCTTTTGATCAACTCTTGAACTTGGGTTCTAGACTGGAGTCAATTCTCAGTGTCTAATCAACATGAACAGTGACGGACTTGCTGAGCCTGACAATGTGACAAATTGAGTTCTTATAGTGCTGAATTGCATACCGAGGAGATGAAAAGATAATTAACTTTTTTTTTGTCAGTTTCTTCAAATATTCTTACCATTGCCATGCAGCTTGGACCGAAGACCCTCTGTCTAATTGTTTGAAATTAAATATAGAAATTCGAAGATTGCATCTATGAAAATTTTAAATGACAAAGGCTTCTCCAACGATTTATGGGCTCTTTGATAGTCGGGATCATTTAAGGAAGAGGAGTTGGGTGTTTTTTGGTTTAGCCCCGTAAGTTCTGAAGTTGTAAGAAATAGAAAGAAACAGTGGTTCGAATCTCAATATTCTGAGAAAGTTACCCTTCTCAATCCTTAACTTCTAGCTGTTTGGGAACTTAGCCAAATGACCAAATCTAGCACAAGCTTTGATGATATGTATACGGGCTCATGTGAGCATGGGAGCCCATCTCTTGGAAACTTGTAATGAAGAGGCAGAATAGAACAAGAAACTTCAAATTCAAAAAGAAGGAAAAGACAGGAGTTGATCGTCAGTCTGGTCAAAAAGCTTTGAATATTAGCCACAATTGATGGGCATCTTGAGCTTCCACGTCGTCTGTCAATTTTTTAAATCTGAATCCCACCGAAACAGCTTGAACTTTTCAACATTTTCATCTTCGAATTCCAAGTATTTGAGCTAAATTACTGCTCATAATTGCCACAATCTTTGAGCTGGGACGCTTATCCAGTTGTTGAATGTAGCAGACAATGTAAGATAATTTATATCCAATTATGTCTCCATCTTTTTGACATATGTTTCACCTTTTCTACTAATAAAGCCAGGAAACATGTTAGGACCAATGTGGTCAAGGGTAATTCCGAAAGGGGAGAATAACAAAGACGTAAATAAGCCTAAGATATAGAGAATATACTTGAGGAGAAAGAAAGAGAAGGCAGAGAAGAGTGAGTTAGTTTGTTAGTTAGTTAGTAACTGAGTTGGCCCAAGGGCTGGGTTGTAACAAAATGGCCACAGTAGATAGTTTTGAGGCAATGAGAAAGAGGGGAGATCAGGGGATTGGAAAGTAAGAAAAGCGATACTGTAGATAGAAAGAATTCTAACTAGCATTTCAATTCTAGAAGGGGTGTCCTCTGAAATAACCCTTGTAATAAAAGTAGAGTGTCTTTTATATGTTCAATAACATACATTTTCTCTAGTTTATAAAGCTAGAGATCTATCAAAACATCATTTTACATTATCATCCCTGTGTTATACCCATACTTGTAATAATTTGTTCAAAGTTTTCAAGTGAAATCTTGGAAACTTTGATTTGTCCATTCCATTTTTCTTTTCGGTCTATTTTCCTCTCCCAGTAAAATTTAATGCGTATTTTATGTGACATTAATAATATTGGAGATGATCTGGTGATCCTGCCGGATATAATCTTTGTTTAACTTTACTTTGATTTAAAGAATGCATGTACATTGACGAGGACACTTTCTGATAAAACCCCATGACCATGACCATGACCTGCACATATCTTTCAGGTCCCATGTTTTTGTGTTTGTTTCCATATCATTTCGTTTGAAAAATGGTTGCCTCCTGGAAGGACAGTAGGTTAGAAAACCAAGGTTCTTATCGTTCTATTAGGTTCATCCTTTTTTTGCCCATATCAGTAAGGGCTGTTTCTTCCCAAAATCCATCAACTGGCTCTGCCAAGTCCATGCCCATTCTTCCATTTACTATCTGAATATGGTGAGACACCACGTTTCTGCATCTACGGCTACAAATATTGGAGACAAAAAGACTGGGAAGTTAAAGAACTCTTTTTAACTTTGGCATTTGATGACCAAATCAAAGCCTCTTGTCAAACACGACAGACATTGAAATGATTGACGAAGACTAAAACCATAGTAATTCCATATTAAGTTAGCTATCGGCTTCGTCCTCGCTGTAAAAGCCGTCTTTTACTACTTTATTTCACAATCAACTCAAAATTTTCAAATGGCGTGCCATTGTCCTTCTCACTTCTCATAATAAAATATACGATTGTGAAGCTGCAGGAAGTTAGGCAGATAAGTAATTATATTTAAATGATCGTCATCATCTACTTCCTATACTCTTAAAAAAAACAAATAATTGATTCATAGGGAGTTGGAGTGGTTAGCAGTGTTGGTTGGAATTGAGGGATCGGTTATTGAAATAATTGGTCTAATCATCAAATATTATATGCATATCTATTCCCATAATGGCTGCTTTTGACTCTGCTATGTGATCATTGTCAAAAGTCCAGTCCTCACTTCTGTCCTCATGTTAACTTCATTCTCGAGAAGCCAAATTCAAGACTCTTAAAACTTTGTAAGTTCGAAGTTGCCAGTTTCTTAACTTATGCAAAGTATCAATCTTCCTCAACTCCTTGGCTATGGGATAATTAAAACTAGCTAACTACTGCAGAAACAACAAATTAATGAGACGATGAATTAGGCAAAGTCCACATGGTTTGTTCTTTGGATTGTTACTAACCATAAGCAGTTTGACGGGTTGACGTCAATTAGTGTTTTAAGTCGATAGAATAAGAGAGAATTAAACACGAATGAATGGATAACCAAAAGAGGCATTTAATGGAAAGAGACACAGCCCAAGTTCCATACCTAACCTAAGCACAAACCAATCATTTTAATGCAAATCCCTATCCATAGAAGATTGCATTATCGCTTCCACGCAACCAAAGCTATCAGATATCAATCCAGCCTCGGTTACCACTAAGCGACGGTTTATCTATTGAAAAGTGAAACAGGTATGCCTAAGGCGTTATAGGAAATGCTTATGTTGGCAGAGAGATTAATCGGTCCTGGTCCATGTTTTTATCGTGTGTGTAACCACTCGAGCACGAGCCCCAGTGACGATTTGATTTGGAATTTGTTGCCATGCCAACTTTTCAACATATTCGTTTTTCAACAAACTTGAAAGTCTATACTCTATTCACCTTCCTTTTTTATATCCAGGAATAAGTATAATTAATTAAAACAATAGTTTGAAAACATGATGATAAGTGAATTTATATTCAGTTTAACATTAAAATTTTAGTTATATATATGTATATATATTCCAGTCATAATAGTACTCTTTTTTCTGTTGGGTCATGAAGTCTTTTTCGCCATTTCCAATCATAACAGGACACCAGGGTAGGGTCCTAATCGCAAGAATCTGGCTGGGCCACCCAATTTCCAAATGATTTAGCATCTCTTGGCAACCATCACGCCAGTTGTATTGTATCTATCCGTAATGTTAATGTGTTTCATGTTGCTTTAAAACTTGTTTCCAAGGGATGAAAGACATGTTTGCATTTAAGAAAAGACAATTTTTAATATTTAATTTAAAAAAATATTGTAATTGTCTTTTTAAAGCTTAGGTTGAACAAAATGTTTTAAACAAATTATATATTTTGATATTTTTAGTGAATAATTTTTTAGAATTATTAGTAATTATATAATTATCAAACCAACCACAAATTGACTATCTTGCACAAAGCCCAGA